>CM046398.1:42935824-43080824 GCA_025413875.1 Rhododendron molle
TTCTGCTGTATTTTGTATTGTTTTATATTTGTTGTACATTTTGAATCATTTCATCAAATATACCCAAGTCCTGGACGAGGTGTCTTGTCACAGTAACTTTTCACGTAACCTACGAGACTTTGCGTTGAGTAAACTCGTGATCTGTAGCACTACTGTTTGATTATTGTTCTTCCTGAATCTTGTAAAACCGTCTGGATTGGAGAAAATTTGAGAATTTGATGCTGTGAACATAAAAGAGAGCGCACTAAAAGTTAGTCACTGTTGCTGCTACACTGTCATGACTTTTGCGCACAGGTAGCCATTGCCGTAGATTTTAAAGATCAAGCCGGTGAACAACAAACAATGCAGCAGAACCTCCAAAACATTTGCCTCAAGACAGGGGCCCCAATGGAATCTCATGCCGCAGCGATCCTTACGCCTTTTGCTTTTTCTAAGCTCCAAGAACAACTTATTTTGGCGGCACACTATGCCTCGTTCCAGATGGAAGACGGGTTCCTCGTGAGACACCACACGAAGCTTGATGGAGGCAGGAAAGTCTACTGGGTTCCCCGGGAGGGCATTGTAAGTTGCAGCTGCCACCAGTTTGAGTTCTCTGGGATTCTTTGCCGGCATGCCCTTCGTGTCCTGTCTACTGGAAACTGCTTTCAAATCCCAGAAAGGTATCTTCCGCTTCGTTGGCGACGAATAAGCATACCCTCCACAAAGCTCCTTCATTGTGTTCCAAGTGACCATGCAGAAAGAGTTCAGTTGTTGCAGAGTATGGTATCAACTCTCATAACGGAATCAGCTAAGTCGAAAGAGCGGCTTGATATCGCAACGGAACATGTTTCCGTGCTTCTATCTCGGATAAGAGATCAGCCAGTGTTGCCACAAGGTATGAGAGATATCTCCTCCATCCATAGGAATCTTTGAATTTAGTTGACCTATTTATAATCAGTCACAAGCTTTAGAATGGAAAAATGTGGCAATGTCAGGAAGTCAGCTGGTTTTTGTAAGTGCTACAGTTGCCAGATGTTTTCTCTCTCTGTGTAAAAGGGGTGCAAGCTGGCTTCTGGGCTGATCTACCTTGCGTAGAGTTTTTGTTGTTCTTGTTGAATTCAACACAATCACCGAGGGGGGTTGTGTTTCCTAGGCTGAAGGATTTCACACGGAAGCTGTAATGTAAAGGCATCTATGAAAAAGGTATAAATTTTTTTGTCTATATGCATGGTCGAATTTCTCAACTGGAAAGGACAAGGGCAGTTCCAATAGTCCTATTCCTGAAACCAATCTACGGGTCAGAGAATCCCACCATATGAGGAGCCCTACCACCACATGTATGGTCGGATTTTTCTTTTCCGACAAAATGTGCTTTTCCAACTGACCGGATGTTCTCACACCCGACTTCCTTTCGGTCAGCGTTTACCATGAATTTGTGGATTTCTGTTGCCTATTCTTACTTCACCTTCATCTTTTATTGCCCTAAAGGAGAATGCTGTGGTTATCACTGTTGGAGTGCCTTCTGCAGTCATTGCCTTATTGGTTCATTCCACTTGACAAAAATTCTTAGATTAGATCATTTGATATCTTTGAAACATGTTTGATGGTAAGTTCATATGTACCATATGCATACGCTTAACGACAATGCTCTCGTAGATTTGCTCTTTAGTTACTAGAGGAGGTTGGTCCAGACTCCATTAGGCACCCAAAGGTGGAGAAGATAACAATGGCTTGGGCAAATGACTGCCTGGCATGAAACATGTTAAGTAGGCGTAGGATATAAGGTGTTGATTTGGTTCTAACGTGAAGTCGATTTATAGCAAAACCATTTGTTGAATCAGAAGTGAAGCGTGCTCTTTTCAAAATGGGAGGGATGGAAATGGAGATGTCCAGGTCCAGATGGTATTCCAGCAGCCTTCCATTGAAATCAATGGCCCCTGGTGGAGCTGCGATCTAATTTTCTTTTCTTCGGCGAGGTTACATGTTGAAGGACGTAAATAAAACCTTCATTCCCAAGGAAAACACCCCTCAGAATATCCATAATTATCAAGGATCGACCCATTAGCTGATGTTTGTTGTGTGTTGTTGGCTCAATCCTGACTGGGTTATGTTTCTTGATTCGACTTACTTTATTGGCTTCCCCAATCTCTCTCCTATTGGTTTTTGCTTTCTATGGACGGATGGGTAATGCTAGGTACAAAGAAAAAATATCCAGAAATTACCAGGAATAATATGTATTTATGATCTGTAATAATAAACGTTTATTACCGGTCATAAATATCTCAATAAGTGTATTCCAAATGGCGTAGTTAATCCAAATATAATTGCACAATAGCTATGTTAAGCAATCAATAGAAGGTCCGGCCACCTGTGTTACTGAAAAAGAAAACACAAAATAGGGGCACTGGTTAACAGGGGTTCCAGCATGAGGATAAATCACTTTTTGCCTGTCGCACTATGCCATTGGTTAAGGCAGTACTCAACGGATCCAGTTCCAGTTCCAGTTCCAGTTCCAGTCCAGTTCAATTCCAGTTCAATTCCGTCCCCCTTTTTTTTTGGGAAAATGACAGCCCAGAACGTGTTTTGATAATTAATACGCTTTATAAGGACATGCTAATGGTGGGTATTAATTATCAAAACACGTTCTTGGCCGTCATTTTCCCTTTTTGTTTTTGTGGGCCCATTCCAGGCTCACAACAATAATTAGAACCGTTCATCTTGTAGAGCTTGCTGAGTTCTTCAAGCGTGGAAAAATTGAAGCTCATTGGACACCGATCGATGACTTAACGAAACACATTTGTCCTGAAACAAAAAATTCCTATTCGGTGTGCTCAATACGTTTGTTTCAAGATAAACTTGTTCCAATAAGTTATTGATTGGTATCCAATGAACTTGAATTTTTGCTTGAAGAACTCGACAAGCTCTACAAAATGAACAGGTCCGATTATTGTTGATGGGACTGGACGGAATCAAATTGGACAGGAACTGAGTCCGTACTCAACTCATCCCTTCCATGCAATTGGAAGAGTACTGAACTGGGGATTACCAGTAATAGACGCATTATGTTGTGAATCGTAGCGAAATTAAGGTTTATGATGAAGTCAACGAAGTTTCTATGGTGTTCTACCTTTGCGTAGCTCGGTCCACAGTGAAAGGCTCCGCGCGTGGGCCTCAGACATGGCACAATGGCTTTCCCTTTTGGGAAAATTTTATCTAGGCATCTGACCTTTCACACAAATTACACATAAATACTTGACCTTTCTTAAATTTCATATAAATACCTGACCTTTCTAAAAACTCATCAATTCAACACCTGACCTTTCTAAAAATTTATCAATTCAACACCAGCCGTCACCCCTCTGTCTAAAACCAAAAGGAATGGCTGAGTTGCTCCAAGCAAAAAGAGTTAAGTGCTCCAATTTTTAATTTGTTTGAACCAGTGCGAAAATCTTATTTTTTCTGATTATTTTATTCTAAAGAATCAAAATTAAAAAATTAATTATGACCCTTTAAAATAAAATTATCAGAGAAATAAGATCTTTACATCGGTTCAAACGAATTGAAAATTTGAGCAATTAATTTTCAACCATGTAGAGACCATTTATATATTAAAAAATATGGTTAAAAAATTAAGTGCTCCAATTTTCAATCCGTTTAAACCAAAGTCGTAGAATCAAATATCTCTTAGGACTAACTAACGATAGCCTTATAGTCAAAAATTAATTATGACCAATTAGAATAAAATGATCAGAGAAATAAGATCTTCACATCGATTCAAACGAATTGAAAATTGGAGCAATTAATTTTTCAACCATGTATAGACCGTTTATATAGGAGTATTAAAAAGTATGGTTAAAAAAATAAGTGCTCCAATTTTCAATCCGTTTAAATCGGTGTGAAGATCTTATTTATTTGATCATTTTATTCTAAAGGGTCATAATTAATTTTTGACTTTAAGGCTATCGTTAGTTAGCCCTAAGAGATATTTGATTTTACGACTTTCTTAGGGCTGACTAACGAGAACTTTAGAGTAAAAAAATAATTATGGTTCTTTAAGATAAAATAATCAGAAAAATAAGATCTTCGCACTAGTTCAAACAAATTAAAAATTGAAGCACTTAACTTTTTTTTTTCTTAGAGCACCTCAGCCATTCCGTTTGGTTTTAGACGGAGGGGTGACAGCAGGTGTTGAATTGATGAGTTTTTAGAAAGCTCAGGTGTTTATATGAAATTTAAGAAAGGTCAGGTGTTGAATTGATGAGTTTTTAGAAAGCTCGAGTGTTTATATGAAATTTAAGAAAGGTCAAGTATTTATGTGTGATTTGTGTAAAAGGTCAGATGCCTACGTGAAATTTTCCCTCCCATTTTTCAAAAAGGTTCGCATCATGTTAAAGATCAGCGAGTCCAAGGTGAGGCCCAGAAATTAGAGTTTGGAGTAGTCTCGAGATATATATTGGTCAGGACTAGTTTTTATTTCATTCACAAATAATGGCAATTCAGATTATACTATAAGCAACACCAATTTCTTTTAATATGCAAGGCAAAATTATTTTTCTACTTACCAAAAAAAGATTAATTTTCTTGTCTTTTTTTTTTTATAGTCTAAA
This sequence comes from Rhododendron molle, assembly GCA_025413875.1. Classification (NCBI taxonomy): domain Eukaryota; kingdom Viridiplantae; phylum Streptophyta; class Magnoliopsida; order Ericales; family Ericaceae; genus Rhododendron; species Rhododendron molle. Next base: position 42,940,411 of record CM046398.1, read on the forward strand.
ATACAACATTGAGTTTTCAATTTGTCTCACATAAATATATCCATATATTTCTATTAATTAAAAAAATTCCCGTAACTTAGGAAAAGAAATTACGCACAATATCTCATTGCGAATAGTACAATTAACAAACAAAAGTCAGTACAACCAACAAACAAAAGACGGTAGGCCAACTATTGGCTTCATCAAACAACTTTGCTAGCACACCGCGTACACATTCACAAACACTTGCCCATGCTCATATTGTGGGTGAGCCCGACACAGAGTGCACAGTATCCAATGGTACAACTGACAAAGAGGAGACAGTAGTCCAGCTACTGCATTTATCAAGCAACCATGCTAAACACACATACAAAAGAGTAAGAAAATACAAGTACAGAATCAAGAAGAATGGAATAACTTGCCACAGGAGACTCAACACCGCCCATGACCGCATCCAAACGAGTAAGGGAAACTCCATGCTCGCTAATTCTTAAAAGCTCGTTAGGATCGTCTTTTCTTCATTGAGTTGCATCATTGCGTGATCTACAAAATACGGAGCGTTAGGAAATGACATACAAACATGAAGACATCTCTAGTGCCGGTTGTCAGTCTAAAGAAATAATTTTCTTTAGACGTTACTGTTATGGTAAAGCTTCCGGTTTGCAATAAAACAACCTTTTTTTTATGATTGTTGAAAAAAAAAAAAGAAAAAAAAAAAACCCTTGGTGCAGGCATGCGTTTTAAAAACTTGGTTTTAAAAGTACCAGAGGGGGTTGCCGGAGGAAAGGAAGATGCTGAAGGAGGAGGCAGAAGGTGGGAGCTAGGTGTAATTGAAGGGTCATCAAAGGCAGTGGACGAGGTGGGGAAGTCGCCGAAATGGTCATCAGAGGTGGTGGTTTGAAGTTGGACAGATGCAAGAGGGGTTGCCGAAGGGAAGAGAGTCACCAGAGAAGGTGGCTGGATGTGCAGGAGTCGTTAGAGGTTAGCCAAAAGAGGTAGCTAGCGGAAGGAAACGGTGGCCAGAGGTGGTGGTTAGCGGCAGTGGGGCTATGTTACATGGACTCTTCTGAATGTATTAAGGTACCCATGTTGGACACGCAACACTTTCGGATAAGAGTACCGGATATCTACCCGACATTTGTAGCTTGACGTTCACCTAGGAAGGATATCCAATGATTGGAATTTATCATAGAGCTACGTATAAAACTCTTGAAATATGCACAAAAAATGTATATATGGCTGACCTTCGCCGAGGTGTCCCTGCTTCATAGAGAAACATGTTTTTACGAGGACCCTTACCAAACATCACCTCATCGTTCATATTAGTTTTCATGAACTAATCTTTTTCGAAAGTTTTCCTTTTACAACATGAGTTCTTTGGCAAAAAAGAAAATCCTTTACATCAACAACCAAATGACTTTTCCGAAAGATCTTGCAAAAAATTGCTTATGAAACAACAAAAAACATCGACATTTGAAATACGAAACATTACCTGAAGATGCATAATTTCTGAAGCCCTTCTTTGTCCTCTTGATTCTGCCACTGCAATGCTCCCCACCACTCCTCATCTGCTTCGATACGTTCCAGATTTGCAACGTCACCTTTGTTGAAAGGCAATTTACGCAAACCTGGGCACCCAAAGATCTCGAGCTTCTGCAAGGATGGCCACACCAATGACCCAGCGGCACAAATGCTGCTTAATTTTGCCATGTCAAGGAGACTCAGTTCCTCGAGTTTCGGCAGTACAGGTAGATTTCCAACAACATCAGCTTCTGGAATTATGTCTTTAACTTCATCGCACTTCTCAATTTTCAAATGCCGGATTCCACAAAGCAATTGAATTGCGCCGGGAGGAAAAACCTCGACCAGAATTCGACAACCGGATAGAACAAGAGTCGTTAGTTTGATTAGAGTTCCAGGTTGACGTGGTCCTTCCTTCCAAATGCTTTTCAACATCGGCAGATTCTTTACGAACAATTGCTCTAAATTAGGCAGCAACTCACTGCCCACTGTATCCATGATGGTTTCAATAGTGTCGCAACTTTGAACAAGACAACCTCGGATCTTGTTCATGTTTTCGGTTCCAAAGTCTGATAGCTGCTTGATGTCCTTGTGGTTGACTAAATCAAAGCTCTCGGCTTCTGCAAGGACCTCAAGAATTGGCTTATTGCTACCAACACCGTTGCAATACCTGGCATACTTTTTATATATAACGAAGTTGGGATTCTGTTCCGAGTTTTGGCAACCAATGAAAAAACGGAATGGCCCAATTCTTCTGACCACTTTCCACCAACTCCTCCTGATATAACTCAGAAGAATTCTCGCTTCTGGAACGCGGATACGGACAGTCATAGGTGCAACCTCTATGATGTCTACAATCATATTGGGAAAGCAAACCCTTAGTCTCTTGAATTTTCGCAACGTAGCGACTTCTTTCATTATATTCTCTACCACCTCATCAGTAAACTGCTGGGGAAATTTCACATCAATGACCAATTCTTCCAATCTAGAAAGTTTTGAAATCATGTCGTAGTTGAAACTCAGGTCTTGAGTGTCATTTCCCTTTCCAAATGATACCCACAAGCGCCTTAAGAAGATCAACTTCTCAATGTGCGGTGGTATATTAGTGATTCCACTCCCATGAATATCGAGTGATTCAAGATGTACAAGTTCCCCAATGTCAGAAGGGAGCTTCACCAATTGTTCGCAATTATTGAGGTCTAGGACTTTGAGGCCCATCAAGATTGAAAGAGATGATGGTAATGACGTGATACCAGTATGAGATAAATCCAACACTCGAAGATTTATCATATGCTCAAAGAATGCTGGAGGGATGTTTTCCAGGCCTAAATTCTTCTGTAGGAATAGGGTGGAAAGCATGCTACAATTCGGGGAATGGGGCAATCGATCCAACTCATTGTCACCCAAGGAGATCCTCTTCTTCTCCCTCCAGGATTCCTCATCTGGGGGCTCTCTTAGTTCTTTGTTAGTTTCCACCAAATGTTTACATTCAGGATAACCTTCCGATATGTATAATGCCACTCGTCGGATGAATTTGTGCATGGTAACATGATAATCACTCTTACCTTCCTCAAGCAACGACACATTCTTTAGGTGACTCAATACTAAATCCCCCATCACGACACGCACCTTTCTCGCGTCATTGCCATTGCCAAGAAGATCTTCAGCTTCCCAACACTTCAACAAAGAATCTATGTTGATGTCGCTATCCTCGGGATATAATGCACCATACAGGAAACATATCTTATACCGATCATCACCCAACTCATTAAAACAAAATCTCAACAATTCATACATTTCCTTAATGCCTTCGCATTCTTGACTAGGCCACATCCTCCAACTATCCAGTCCATCACTCCAAAGGTTTTCAGTGTTCTTCAATTTGAAAGTATTTGCCACTTTTTCAATCAAGAGCGGAAGCCCACAACACTCTCTGCACACTCGCCATGCAAGTGGCCCAATTCTTAGATCTTCAATAAGTTTTTTGCTTCCTAAAACATTCTGAAACATCTTCCATGCCTCATCTGGAGACAAATATGCCAGCTTAACCGCCTTGTCCACCATTGAGTTACAGACCTGACGTAGCCTAGTCGTCAATACTATCTTGCTGCCATTATTGCTGAAAGGAATCCCTATTTCATTTAAATTGAGATATTCTTTGACATCATCCAAAAGGAGCAAGAACTTCTTTCCCTCCAACTCAGTAGATATTCTTTGGGCAACTTCAGCGACATTGCTAGTTCTTGCCATTGTTAGTTTCAGTCTTTGCGCAATAGTGCGTTGTAGATGTTTTCTTTTTAGATTTTCATTGCCCCACTCTTTTGATACCGTGAGCCAGATGACTAAGTCAAACATTGTGGCAACTTGATCATGGTTATTCAAGTTGAGCATTACGGTAGTTTTCCCAATCCCCACCGTCCCATGGATACCAATAACATTAACCTTGTATCTTTTCAGCCAATCCAGTATCTTCTCTAGTGGCTTTCGAAGTGTTTCATATTTCCTAATATCTGGTCCCTTCCTCTTTACGATAGATTCTGGTGCGCGATTGACCAACATTTTGTCCTTGATTTCATTGCTCTCTCCCAAAAGGTTGATTACTTTCTCGTGCATCAGTTTCATCTCTTCTCTAAAATCCGGATACAAAAAAATTGACCAGATAGATGTCGCTTCTTCACCTCGATTGTTATATTGGGCTATTAAATCTTTCGCTTGATCTTCAATCTCCATCACCCTGTGTACCCATTCCATGTATGTTCTAGATGGCACCCTCATCTTATTCTTCTCTACTTCGATCTCAAAATCCTTCCTTACAGAACCTAGAACATGTACTGCTTCATTTAAATTATCACAAATCTCCTCCAGATTGTCCGAAAGTGTGACATTGAGAGTATCCCAAAATGCCTGCTTAGCTTTGGAAACAGCCTGCACTAACCCTGCTGTTGCCCCTACTACACCGGTAACTGCTCCTATTGTAGCAAATGGGTCAGCCATCAAGAAACTGAGAACTCGTAGTGGAAGACCTGGAAGAAGCCAATTTATTGAAAACCCTAGTATGAATGGACTAACTGCAGTACTGTACAAGCTCCTGTAAATAACTCATGCTCAGCTCAAACATTCTTTTACTGGTAACTTAATTCATGGAAAACCACAACCCAATTACAGCCTCAAAGCCCCCAAGAAAAGAAACAACCAAAACAACAAAGCTAAGGTCAAAAGACCAACAACCAGAAACTAGAAACAATGACCAAAAAAAACCAAGCACCAAGCTGGGCCTATAAGGGAACATCATCGTTAGAAGGGCACAGAAAAAAGTCAGAAAGGAGCAAACACGATGGGCGAAATGTGTCATTCCATAAACAACTACTTATTATTGTCAATTCTCTCGGTGTTCTTCCAAGTACTTATTCACGACCTCAAGTCATTCTCTACCTTGGCAATTACATAGTCAATCTCAACACACTTATGTTGGCAAATCCTACCATTCCTTTCTCCCCATCGATGATATAAGATATATAGAGAGTTTAAAAGCATTGTACAGCAGGCTTCCCTGCTTCCCCCCATGTTGTTTGGCCTGCTCATGTCAAATATTGTATCACAGACAATGCAACACATTTGTTATCGTCATTGAAGATGTATAGAGGGGTAGGATTGAGTAGGACTATAGGACAATTCTTACTCTTTTAAAAAAAAAATACTTCCAATTCAATTTAATTTCACCTCTATTGATTCTGTATTGAGAGTTGAGACTCTAACAAAATGTGTGCACTAAAGTTGTCTCTTGAAATCAATTATTTCAAGTTATTCAGGCAAATGGTTTGTTGATAGTTTTAGACCTGTTCTTCCAATTTCTGCCCAATGGCATGTTAAGTGAAATGAATACAATACTTAACCCTGAGTGCACTTAACTTTGCAACTCAAATACCCATTCGTCCGGTTGCTTATTATAATTCCACGGCCTATTTGAGAAACATAGACATTTTCTTTCCGCGTACTCAGACTAAATATTTAATATTTGCTTATGAATTACTACCGGTTGCCCGCGCGTAAAGATACACCGGAACGTAATATAGTCTTAACTAGACAAATGGTATCTATGCATAGCGTTAGTTAATATTTTGAGATGTTTTCCTATTTCATCATAAAAGACAACATTTAAAATGGGGTTACATTCCTAAAAAGTGAAGTAGAGAGGGTGGATAAATTTATTAGGAGAACATTCTCTGCGTCATTGAGAAAATAAATTATTTGAACACTACAACGTTAACCTAAAAGGATGATCGAACGACCATAGATGTTTTATTGGTATGCCTAGACATCTACCCCTTAGATCAGGGATGATAGAGAGAAATGACAAATCCTTTTTTGACTTTTGGTAAATAGTAGAAGATATATTTTTGCTATCTTCTAATTGGGTTGTGTGATGCACCGTCTTTTGGGGGGTGATTGCCAAAGAATTAAGTAAATTCAGGTCTCAATGCGTATAACTTTTCCCTTTCCGTATCCTTCTTCATTCTCTTATTTTTTGCGCATTTGTGGGTTGTAATTGTCATACAAATTTCCTATTAATCTTTGTAACAATTTCAGAGATTAATAAAATTTTTTTGCCTTTAAAAAAAAATTGCCATACAAATTTAATCCCTTATAGAACCACTTTTTTAAGGTAATTTTGAAGATACACTAATAAGTTCTTATTTTTTGTGTAATAATAAGGTTTGTTCCAGAAAATGATGAATATTAGGCTCCGTTCCGCAAAAGAAATAAGTTGCTTATTTTTTAAGAAGGCAATTTCAAGCTCAAAAATAATGTGTTTACGCAAATAATTTGCCTACCACTACGGATCTTGTTTGATAGATCTCATCAAGATCTTTAATACGGTGCAAAAAAAATTAAAAATTATTTTTCATTTACATTATTTTTGAGTTTGAAAATGTGAAATAAGCTGTTTATTTGAGTTTTGTGGAATAACCTTTCTTATTTTTCTTTGAGAAGTGCCAAAATAAGTATTTATTTTTTAAGAAGCGTTCCGGAACGGAGCCTAAGATTAAGAATTTTAAGATTATTGTGCCCTTCAAAACCTTGATAATTTTACTTTTAGAAAATTAGTCTTAAGTCCATTATGTGAACTTCATAAACCCACAAATCCACCTATTAATTTTGTAAGGTCTCAAGTCTATTTTAGGGGTACCCTAGAATTTAGGCATTTTTATAAGATTTTAGGGTGCATTTTTTTATTATAGGATAGGGTACTCTAGGGTTTAGACACTTTTATAGAGTTTTAGAGTGTACTTTTCTATTATAGGATTTTAGTAGTTTAGACACTTTCATAGGGTCAGGGTTTAGAATTTTAGGCACTTTCACAGGGTAACCTAGGATTTAGATTGTGTGGACTTGTAGCTTTACAAAACATTAGGTGAACTTGTGGGCTTATAAAATGTCTATAGTGGACCTACCACCGAGCCCTTGTTCAGTTGTGGGTTTGGAAAAAAATTTTCAAACCCAAATCCACTTATTACCAATATTTCCAATCTTTACTTTCATTTCTCTCTCCACTCATTACCCCTCTATCCAATCATTAATCTCATTTCTCTCTCTACTCTCCACTCATTACCCCTATTTCCAATTATTTCCATATTTTCTCTCCTCACTCATTACCCAAAAACCAAACCCAAAAATTTTTCAAACCCACAACCGAACAAGGCAATCTTCCTTTTACTTAATCCCCATCCAAATACAATTTTTTTTTTTTGCCACCGCCCACCTTCCTCCACAATGAATAATTTTCCATTTGGCTCTTTATTTGTGAAATTCCTGCGTACGCTAACTATTGGAAAATCCTACCACCCTTTTCTTTTTTTGGGTAAGGATCTAAGTTGCAACCTTACTTCAATAGTTCAATGTGCAAAGAATAATCCGTGCAACATATCAGTATACATTTACAGTACTCGATCATACAACAGTTCAAACAATGCATACGGACACACACACGAGAGAGAGAGAGAGAGAGAGAGAGAGAGAGAGAGAGAGAGAGAGACTTTTACCTGAGAATCACAGACGGAGATTATTGGCGCAGATGTAGGGAGACAAACAAGAGGACATTATTGAGAGGTGCTGAAAAACACCAATCTAATCCCTTCAGAAAAACGCTTTTTGTGTCATCTCCGGTCTTTGACCCAAATTTGGGTAAAATTTTGTGAGTCAGAATTGGGTAAAAACTTATTTTGAATTGGCACATCTCCAACCATTAAACCCAAATTTTATCCATATATATATATATATATTCATGGACAATCAATTAAACACCTATAAAAACACCTCAAATCTCAATTTCATAGTTTCCGGTCAAATTTTTATGATCCGAATCGTTCAATGTGTACAGAATGTGATTTTAAGGATGCCAGTAAAAAATAAGCAAAAAAAAATGACCGAAAAAGACTTGATTTGAGCAATTTTTATTTGAACCGTTAAATAAAAAACTGTTCGGAACAAGCCTTTTCCGGTCATTTTTTTTGTTGATATATCGCGGGTACCCTTAAAATCATGTTCTGATCACATTGAGCGGTTCATATCATCAAAATTTGATCAGAAACTATGAGATGTTTTTTTAAGTGTCTAATTAGTTGTTCACTGAACCGTCCCGTGTGTATGTATATATATATATATATATTATTTATTTATTCTTAATGACATAATGGTAGATAAAACAGAGCAATCAAAACTAAATTCACTCCCCCTCTCTCCCTCAGAACGTTTGAGGTCTCTTTCGACTCTGTCTCTCTTCCTCCTCCGACCCAAACCCATCGCACCCTCTCTCTCCCTCCGAACCACCACCATCGACCCAGCACCACTACGGCTATGAGAAGCCCTTGCCATTGCCTAGGCCCAGTTCGGCACCAACAAGACCTCTGGCAAGGTCGTCGACATTGTCACGCCATCGATTTTTAACATAAAGTATAACGATTTCTGAATAACAATATCTCGTAATAATACAGATAATATCCCAAATTAAGATTCATTCCCATGATTGCAACTTAAATTCAAAGTTCCTTATCAAACTCGAAGATTCAAATAACATGATAGAAAAGAAGGTTTAAGGTTTACATTCCTCCATGATCAAACGATATTTAAAATAGAAATCAATATTACACTGCCAAAGAGTTTTACCAAAGATTCCAAAGTAATTTCTCGCATCAGCTTTAAAAAAAAAAGATGATGTCAAAATACATGCCAAGCACTCCATGTCGCCATCTCCAAGGGTACCTGAAAGAAGGATAGGGTTGAGCAAAATACGTGCCCAGTAGAGAGTTCTATGCTCAAACTATATGAAAATGAAATGAGTCATGCACCATGAATGAGTGAGTACGAATATTGGTGGATACGCCCAAAGTACGAATGATTACCACCGAATTATACTCTTAGATCAAAGAATCCTAGACTTCACCGGAAAGTCTCTAACCGTTCACTCCTCAGACTAGATACATCGATAAGTTTACGTTAATCCACTTTAGTCTATAACCAATTCCAAATCATTTTACTATCCTTCATACAATACTACAGTCTTCATCGAGTCTACAATTACCATTATTCAATCCCTTCATTACAAAATCTTTCTTTTCTTTTAATCAGATATGTTCCTTCGATGGACACTAGGGTCACCTCGGGTCTATTTCCCTCGAGCGCAGGGTCACCCCGAGTTTATTCCCTTGATAACAATAGTTTGGGTCACCTCGGGTCTATCTTCTCGAGCGTAGGATCACCCCGAGTCTTTTCCCTCAACAGTAACAATCGTTCGGGTCACCTCGGGTCTATTCCCTCAAGCGCAGGGTCACCCCGAGTCTATTCCCTCAATAATAACAATCATTGGTTAGCGGAAACGCACATCGCTTAACCGACCCTCCACCATTTCATAATCAACTTCATCATCAATTGATTACCACCCAAGATCGCATGATCTTGGGGTTCAAATCCTCTAATTTGTGGCCTTTATTTATTTAAGTCTTCGTTTTTATTCATTATTGCTTGTAAGGTATTTTTGTAAGCTTTGCAGGTCAAACGTGCTAACAAGGCAGTTTTAAAGGCCAAGTGATGTTTCGTGATGTACTAGGAGTCCAAGAGGCCGCCGGTACTCTTTTCATTGTCAAAAAGGCCTAATGGTGCTAAGCGAGGCCCCGAAGATTGGCCGTTGGCCATCCATGTCATGAAGCGTGCCAAAGAGTTTCAAGCGAGGCCTAATGCTTAAGGGATGGCTCTCGAGGGTATCCGTGAGATCAAGGCCCCATGGCATACTCCCGTCAAGTCCCGTTGATCATATAATCAAGCATCGAAGAGCCGTCGGGTCAAGCCAAGGCATGAAAGCCAAGCTGAACCAATTCTGCAGAAACAAGGCAAAGGTATCACTACCTCGTTTTGAAGGTAGCGCTACCTTGCACTCCAGTGGCCAAAAATGAGGAAGGTAGCGATACCTTGTTTTTGAGGTATCGCTACCTTTTGCCCGTCAACCAGCACATTTTGCTGAATATTTCAACTTTCCTTTTATGGAAAGTTTCCACTTTTGGATGGTTTTTGGGATATTTTGGGGGCATTTTTGTCCACTCTTTGGCTGATTTTGTAAAGCCTATAAGTACCTTTGTAAGCCATTATGGGGCATTAGTTAGTTTAGGCCTAAGTTTTCTAGTTTTTTGCTCTAAGGTTCCATAGCTTTGTTCTTCAAGCTTTCTTAGCATTTCCTTCAAGAACTACTTAAGGTATTAGTCATTTATTGTTTTCTTGTTCATTAATGTTGTAGCTACGGTTGAGTTTCTTACTAATATCAAGTTTATTTCCGTTTTTATCGGTTAATCATGTTTTCCTTTCCTAGCATAATTTCTAGTCTTTTTGCTATGTGTGAGTAGTTAATAGGTTTGGTCATGGGGTGAGGTTCACCCGATGGATTTGTCGTTCAAATGGTTTCGTTTAAACTTTAGCTTAATTTCAATGTTTTGAATGAATTAAACCCATGATGTCTAGCTTTGATCATGGGGTTGGTGGCTTCTTTGATCAATGAAGTCTATCGCCTTATGCTACGTGCTTGATTATCCTACGCGTGCGAACGATCTATTTTCGTCTCTCACTTGCGTTAAATGAGTTCAATTTGAATTAGAGCTTTGAGTTAAGTTACAAGTAGTCTTCAGCTTTTAATTCTTCTAGTAGAATCCGGACGGTTTCGGTTCACTCATGAGTTAGATGAAGAAACCATTTGATGGCTAAGTCGTGGGTAAATCAATCCCTTTGACTCGACCATCTTAGTTTAGTTTCAGTCCAAGTTTAATTTCGTTATTTGAAGTAAATCACAAAGTTGGCCGTCTTTAACGCCTTACAATACCTACAATCCGAACAAGCTATATTTGAGCTCCCTGTGGATCGACTCGGACTTTCTCACTATACTATGCAAATCGTTAGTCATAGTCCGGTTTATAAATAATTGAATTTGACGGCCGTTTGGTAAACTTCAACGACTACCGAAAGGGCCGTATCATCAATATATCGATTGCACCACAATTCTTCAACCAACCATCATATACATCTACAAACACATATGTTCATGCCCACCACGATATTCGAACAACCTATGGCACTCATAAACATTCTAAGATACGTTCTCGTCGTGTTCGTAATGTTCTAAAATCATTTATCCGTTACGCTCGTACCGTTCAAGCCAAATTCTAAAACACAAAAACTATTTTAGTAAAATCATGCCCCAAACGAAAGTTGTACTCATGAGCATGTCCAGTGGGTTTATTGATACCAAGTAATCAAATTAGTAATTCACCTGAAAGGTGTTCGGAATGAATTAGGAATGTTTAGAACTTAAAGTAATAAAATAATAATCAAAGATGATTTAACAATGCAATTAGGAAAAGGTTATCGATGACTATAGGAAGAATATATCGATAACTTTTTGTTAGAATCAGTGGTGACATGATGTTATCGATAATAAAAGGAGAGTATCGATAACTTACGGTCGGAATTATTAAAAAACATAACGTTATCGATAATAAACGAAAGGTATCGATAACTAAGGATTATGGTCAATTGAAAGGCGATGGTATCGATAACAATGAGAAAAGTATCGATTACTATTAATCGGGATCAGTACGAACGTGAAGTTATCGATAACAAATGGAATGGGTATCGATTACTCATAACTGGGATCAGAAAAATCACGGCGTTATCGATAACAAAAGAGAGAGGTATCGATAACTAAAGAATTATGGTCAGTCAAAATGCGATGGTATCAATACCAATGAGAAAAATATCGATACCCATAAGGTTAAAATCGTTCCAGACGCAAGGGTAGCGATAACAAAAGTAGAGGGTAACGATAACATTGTTTTTCTGGGTTTGGTAACGTAGAGGCATCGATAACGATTTCAAATGGTATCGATAACGACCAGTTCGAGCAGATTTTTGACAGACAAAGATGGATTTTCCAACAACAACAACATTAACAACAATAACAACGATCCAAGGCACAAATCAAGCTTCAAGAAGCACATCATAAACATATATTGAGAGTTAGAACCCCCTACCTCAAGATTCAAGAATGAATTTGAAAGGATTTCCAAGCCCTAGCTCTAATATTTGAGTTCGAACGAAAAGCTCCTCCACCGAGCTCGAACCGGCGGAATACGAACCGGAATATGTGAAGGGAGGAAGGATTGGAGGTTGGGTTTTATGGGTTTTGGGTTGATTTTGTGGGAGAGTGAGTGAGAGCCGAGAGATGAGGGAGAGGTCGGGAGAGAGAGAGAAGTAAAATGGGAATTTTAATTCCCTACACACACACCTGACATATACATAAGGCACAAATCACACACTCACCCCTCAAATGCAACACTTAACACATTAGCCCCAATTCTCGATATTTCGAATCGATTTCTTTGTTTTATTCCTTATAAAACATTTAAATGAATTTTAGGATTTTACGGGTCTCTACAGACATCCAGTCCAGAGAGTACGCAGGTCTCTTTCTCTCTAACTAGCCGTTGGAAAAATGGGTCAGCCTTTTCTTGTCCCAGATTTGGGCAAAGAAATAGGTAAAATCCAAAAATGGGGAATGGTTTGGGTCATGATTGGAGATGGATTTTTGAGGGTTTTGCCCAAATTTTAAATTTGGGTCTTAAAATGGGTCAAAATTAGAGATGCTCTTAGAGATGTCCACTCCTTACTCAAATTTGAACTCAAACTCAAATTTAAGTAAAAATCACTCAAAACACCACTACACTTCTTACTCAAACTCATACCAAATTTGAGTTTTACTCAATTTTATCCCTAAATTTGCTTTGAATTAAATCCTTGCTCAAATTTTGAAGGCTATTTTCTCCTCAAATTTACAACTATGTCCTTAACAAGCTTTAACTCAAATTTATGTCTAGATTTGCATTTGTCCATTAGATTGATTCATACAAAGTCAAGTTTTTACCCAAAATCATAAAATTGAGTAAGGAGTGGAGATGCTCCTCCACCCTTTACTCAAATTTTCACTATAATTTGAGCAAAAATATGAGTAAAAAAGCTTCATTTAGTATTATGTGCTCCAATGGGCAAACTCAAACTCAAGCACAAATTTGATTAAAAATTTCATTAATGGCAAAGTTGTAAATTTTAAGGTGTGAAATATGCCTCTAAAAATTTGAGTCTAACCAAATTTGAGTAAAATTTGGTATATGTTTGAGTAAGTAATGGAGGAGGATTTTGAGTGATTTTTACTTAAATTTAAGTTTGAGTCAATATTTGAATAAGGAGTGAAGATGCTCTTAGCGTAGTTATTTGATGTGTTTCTTGTTAGTTTTGATGTTAATAGGTCTTGGACTCAATGAGCACGAAAATATGTCAGTTGGAGGATGTTAGAGACGTTGGAGAGCAAAGATGAGAAGCCGAAGTGCGAGAAGAGACAAAAATAGAGCAAAAATCACCTTCGTAGCATCTTTGGTCCCGAGTAACCATTTCCTGGTCCGGACGAGCTCTCAGTAGCAAAAAATAAGCAACCAGCATTAGTAGTCCGGAGACCGAATTTTTGGTCCGGATTAGCGACTGTGCATGGTCCAGACAGCTCCCAGCAACTTTAGTCTGGACCACCCACAGCTTGGTCTAGACGAGTGAGCCCCGATTTCAGCGGTTTTAATTGTTTTTGTGTAATTTTTAGGGGATATATATATGTATAAATACAACTTCCTAAACTCGTTTTAGTGTTAACAAACTTTTGTTAGAGGCTAAGGAAGAGAGAAAAAACACCATTGTTCATCATGTTCTCAAAGCATTCATCAAATCCAAGTGTGTTCTTCTTTCCCATGGCCGGCTAAGCCTCTTATCTAAAGGGAGGATGAAACCTCATAGCAAGTAACCGTGTTCTTTTGCATAGAATAGGGTTTTAATTCGAATTAGATTATGTGTTTAAGAACTCCTTTAATTTTATGATATCAATGGAATGATTTTTAATTCTTTCAATTGGTTGAGTATTTGTTTCTTAGGTTTCCAAATACCGTTCACATAACGAATTTCATTGTCCACGAACCGTGTGGTTGAGATGGGTTATGCTTGTGAGACGGACCGTGACGCTAGGTGGCTAGACTGCGCTAGTGAGACGGTTCGTGTCATGGAATAGTCCATGTCGATTGGCGGATTGTAAAATCTACTTGACGACCATCGATCGAAATTGCAAGCCCTAGCGATAGAGATTTGTGATTCGAGTGTTAACCTGCAATACATAGTTATGTGGTTGTGGTGGATTCTAAATCCTAGATCCTTCTTAAAACAAAAATTGCTCTTTAGTTTAATTAGTTTCTTAAAACAATCAAACCAATCAATTAAATTTTCCCTTGCGGATTAATCTAGAAACTAATTGAAAGTAACTCAGTCTCACTGTCTATGCGGATTGACACTCGGCCTTAACTAATGTTCTATAGAGTTGTAGTTAACTCCAATGTTTATTTATTTTTGATACAGTACGGCATAATCACATTATTAAAGTTTAAAGAAAAAATATGCTAGACGCGTTCAATTGGGTGAAAATTTTGAATTAGATCAAGTTATTAGTAGGAGAGGCATCAACTGTAGAGTAATGGTTGCTAATGTCAATACCTAACCAATATGGGACTTATGAAATTCAAAAGTGGCCAACTGCCCGACTAACACTTTGGTAATGTGCGTCCAGAACTTCTCAGAGAGCCGCGGCGTCATTTTGGGACTCCTCAAGGGTTTTGCTTCCGGGTGTAGAAAATCAAGAATCACTTATATAATCAAAGCTCACCTAGAGGTATAAGAACTGGTTTGTGAAATCGACAGGTTGCTTTCGGTCTACTAAAGTTACAATAGAATAAGTCCGTTAAAGCCCACGAATTATTAACAAATTCGCTGCTCGTCTCATGAAAATAGGTTGCAAGTTTACCTCTCAACAAGGAGGCAATCGGCTCTCTTCCAATTTCAATATCTGCACATGCCCATCTAATGTCTACTAGTCCTATTTACAAATGTTTTTGGCCAACCCACAGGATAACCACTGACATTCCAGGCACAACTGATTCCTCTTTTGGTATAGGCAGAAATTGGGAGCTCGATGCAACCGCATCATCGGCGTATGCCCAAAACCGGCCCCAACGGGTTTGTCGCCAACGCAACACTGAGGTCTCCAAGCCTCTACTTGATGAACCTCACAAATTGAAGAGGCATATTGCGTAATACACAACGGTACAAACTGGTTTGTACCGATAGTGTACAGAACAGGAATCGTGAATTCGTCCAAAGTATAGCTTTTCATTCAGAACAAGAATCGTGAATTTTGAATAAAAATTTAGTCTACTAGGTACCTTTAGTCTACTAGGTAAGTTATCTGATCAAACAGATTTTTTCCTGAGCTGCTCAAAAGATTATTTTCCCGATTAATGAACGGCTTGCCGCTTGTGTTTGTGTGGAATTCTGAACAGTACTATCGATATACAGTAATCAGAACGTATAAGTGTAGTCGTCCACTCGTCCTTTTGGTCAAGTCTGGGAGGTACATCAAATAATGATAAAGTTGAAGGGGTAGTCCTATGTTACCCACTCCTTATTAGGGGGTTGCACCGTACACACCATAATTTTAAACATTTGGATTTAAAAGTGAATTATCCGGGCCACCAATTTATTAAATCAATTAATAAAATGAAAAAAGGGCTTAGTAGGTAATAAGTTGTTCTCTTCTCCTTGACTCTCTCTCTCTCATTTGTAAAATACTGCAAATTTATAACATAACCAGAATTGTTATGACAACACAAAATATTGGCATTTTCTTATCACAATGTGTCGCACCAAAAGAACATTTAGAATTGTACATTCAATATACTTGATATGAAACCAATTTCTCTGTTGTAACTGAATGTAAGGTTAACTTGCAACCGCGACACAATAAAGATGATCAAAACCATTAATTTCGTTATATTTGTTGATTAAATAATCTACGTAATCTTTTGGCTCGATAGGGTTTAGAAAGCCCTTTCATTGGCACCTGAATTCAATAGTAAAAATTTTTTTTTGTCTGATTAAGACTTTAATGTATCTAGATACATTAAATATTTTTCGATTACGCAGTTGTCGATATGATGATATCTAATTTTGGTGACAATGCTGAATATCGTATGACTTGATATTCTAACAGTTATGATCGATTATTCTAAAAATATACTCGCTAACGACATTTAGTTATGGTATGGTATTTTGCTGATTATAACTACCGTTTACTGAACATTCTGATTGAATTTTTTTATACGATACGTTGTGGGTATAAAGATGTCAATTTATGGTTTGTCGTAACAAATTTGGTTATATTACTAAATTTGTGGTATTTTAGACATGTATTTTGCTTGGATTTAACTATTGTTGTTCATGGTACGACATATTTTGGTCTTATTACGGAATATTTTAATCAATTTCCTTTGGTACGACATATTGTGGTAAGACAACGTTAATTTATGGTATGGTCATAACAAATGTGGTTTGTTATATAATTTGTGGTATTTGCAAGTTTTTTTTTTGATACAACACGTTGTGATAAGAAAATGACAATTTTAGGTGTTGTCATAACGATTGTGATTATTTTATATAATTTGCGGTATTTTAAAAATATATTTAGTTTGAGTATAATAATTGTTGATTCTGGTACAAAATATTTTGATTTTGTTACAGAATATCATACGAGTCAATAATTTTTGGTTCCGCTCGTTGTGGAAAGATAATGCCAATTTATGGTGTTATTATAACATTTGTGGGTAACATTATTTAATTTTTGATATTGTATACATGCATTTGGTTGGGGTACAAGTATTTTGGATGCTGGTACGAATAATTATGATTACATAATAACAATATTTTCTAATTATAAGTAACCTGCTAATGACGTGTTCAACAGGTAAATTTTAAAGTACAAATCGTAACTAGCATCATAAATATACATTAGAAAACAAAAAATCGGCTTTATGAAAATTATAAATTGTTATAACTTAAACATACGGTATATCTTGTGTACCATATCTTATATCTTACGTAAAAGAAAGAAAGACCAAGACTTTGCCCGCCAAAGACTTCAGAATGAGCGGTGATCCGAAATGGAATAGTCGTCCTCTTGCTCAAGTTGGGAGGTATATAAAGTTGAAGAGACATATAAACGAAAGAAAGACCAAGACTTTGCCCGACAAAGACTTCAGACATATAAAAGTTTAAAGTTCATTTTTTTTAAAAATATTTTACATAAAAAATATTTTATATTGTAAAACATTTTACATCGAAACAAACGGAGCCTTAGTCATGTTCATCATTCATCAAAAAGGAAAAGATGTTGCATTATCGGTTTCCCTTTGTGTTTGGCTACAGAAAATAACCACTTTCTGGGGAAGAAAACTTAATTTTTTTTTCTTAAAATTGAATATTTTTAAAAATATTGAGATGAAAGTAAATTTCTTTCACCTTTTCAATTCTTCACGTCCAGACGAAACAATAAATTATAAAAGTTTAGTGTAAAACTAACGAACGTGATTTTTTTAAAAAAAACTCCAAAAAAAAAAAAATAGTACTACTAAAAGTTAAGGTTTTTTTTTTTTTCATTTTAACTTTGTTTTGTTTTTATTTTTTAATTATTACCTTATTTTCTCTTCAATCATTACTCTATTTTTTCAATTATTACTTTCATTTATCTCTCTATTTCTCTCTACTAATTATCATTCTCTCTAAAGTTGTGTAAAACACAACACACAACTAATCTCTAGCTGTTAACTATTGTAATAAATGGTCAGAATTCGCTCAAACTCTTTTATGAAAAAGTTAAGGAGTTTTTAATTAATCATCCTTTTTTGGGGCACTATGTAAGTTTCCATCCTTAGTAATTTTGAGGGTTATGTTTTTCATCCCCTTTGTGTGTGCTTTACCATATTTACCCTTATTATTATATATATACGTCAAGTTTTTTGAATTTGGAGATGATGATTTTATTTCCATATATAACTGATTTGATGGGGATTCCAAAATGAGAGTCCATGATTTTAGGCCCATTTGTAACTGATTGAGCATTTTCGATAATTCAGGAAGTTTTTGAAATTTGTAGTGGGGGCAAGATTAGTGGGATGATTGCATTCCATATATAACACGATTAGTGAGACTAATCTGATCATTTTTTTAGGGATCATTTTTGGTTTAGAACATGGCATATTGAGAATGTCTGACCATGTTTTTTAAGTTGCCCTGTTTGTAAAACATGGCATATTTAGAACGTTTTCATGATTTCATGAAAACATGACTTCCAAATCTTATACTCCACCAAAAAATCGATCATCTTTTTCATGAATACACCCTGATTTAAGTCCAACAAATTTCACGATTATTCAAATAAACCATGAATAAACAATAATCCTCATTTATTTTGAATCATTCAAATAGGCCATGTTTATTTTTGAATCATTTATGTTTAATTTCATGACCTATGAATCATGATTTCATGTTCACGAATGGAATATTGTTCAAAAACTTCAACCCGAAAAATAGGACTCTAATTTGAAACGGAAACCTTATTGGCCGAACATGACCTATAAATCATGATTTCTAAAATAATGTTCTAAACATGACAACTTACTGGGTTTTCCACAAAATAGGTGATGTTCATGTTTTCATGACCTATAAATCATGATTTCATGTTCATGAATAAAATATCGTCCAACAACTCCAATCTGAAAAATAGGACTAATCATGTTTAGCCAGAAAAAAAGAAGAAGCTAGCGGCAGCCATATTTGAATGTTTCAAATCTTGACGAAATAAGAAGGATCGGGGATTATACAACCACTCTTAATTAACAAACTAAGACAGTACTACAATATCATGTATGTAAGATTTGAAAGGAGCCCCGATCTGAAAAACCCACCGATAGCTTCTTTTTCCCTTTCTGGCAAACAAAGTGGAAAAAAAAGGCGACGAATTCGTCTACGTAAACGCTCCGGGCAGCGGCAGTGGAGGAAGAGTGGCAAGCATCTGTTGAGCGCCACCGATTCCGTCGCCTCGACGGTTGCAACCATCCCGTTGTGAGTTGTGACCTGGTCAATCGGCGACGATTTGCTTATCGGTGATGGTGCGCCGGATGAGTTGTTCATGCAGTAGTGGTCTTGATTGGTGGGGGTGCGACCATCCCATTTTGACAAAATGGTTGAGGATGAACTGGGGAGGTGGTGGTCGAGATTTTCAGGAGTGATTTATGGGATTGGATGATCGAATATATAGGCTGAATTACGGGGACTTCCAGAGTTATCTTTTCATCTCATTTTCTGTGAATATATATATATATATATATAAGGGTACTATTGGTATTAAAAAAGAGGAAGGATGAAATCGTAAGTGGAAAAAAGTCAAAAGATGAAAACTTACGAGGAGTGAGGCAGGAGGACGATTCTTTAAGTCCCCCAAAAGTTAAACTTTTCTATGGAAGATATTTTTTTAAAATCTAAACTGTCTAAATACATCTGAACGGTTAGAATTACGCGCACAACTAACACAACAGAACGGGATGCAGAAACGAAAGAGTTTGAGCGAACGGGATGCATTTTTCTAATTATTATCCTGTTTTTCTTTTCATCCACCACAAAAACTTAAAATATCCAAAAATAAAACCAATCAAAGCCAAAGTAGTACAATACTTAAACGGAACGGGATGCAGAAACGAAAGCGTAAAAGACAAACCAAATTACCATAAGACTAGAAGTCCAAAGTAACACACCAAATCTTCCTTTCACGTGAAAAAAAATCCTCCCCTCCAGTCGACAAAGATATCCAAAACAACAGGAGGATACAACCCACAATTGGATCGACAAATCCATTGAATTCAGTAAGAGCTTGTTGAATTTCATGTTCAATTAAAAAGATTGAAAATCCATGGATTCAGTATCCGTAGCCGGATCGCCCGACCCGACCGACGGCGAGGGTCCATCATCGACCTCTCCAGGCGGAGGAAAATCGGCGGAGACCGGGTCAACGGCTGCAGAGCGACGAGACTGGAACACGTTCTTACAGTACTTGAGGAACCACAAGCCGCCGCTGAACCCGTCACGCTGCAGCGCAGCGCACGTGCTCGAGTTCCTCAGGTACCTCGACCAGTTAGGCAAAACGAAGGTGCACTTGAGGGCGTGCCCGTACTTCGGGAACCCGAACCCGCCCGCCCTGTGCACGTGCCCGTTGAGGCAGATGTGGGGGAGCCTCGACGAGCGCGTCGGACTGCTAAGAGCCGCGTACGAAGATAACGGGGGGCAGCCCGAGTCGAACCCGTTCAGGTCGCGGGCGGTTCGGATGTATTTGAGGGAGCTTAGGGATGATCAGCTCAAGGAGAGAGGGATACTGTATAAGAAGATGGGGAAAAGGGAAACGGCGGCGGAAAATGCGTCGGTGGGTGGTGGCAGTAGCGGTGGTGCTTCTGATGTGGCGGCAACTGTTGCTCCTTCAACTAAAACGTGTTCGACTCGGGCGGTTCGGATTTATTCGAGGGAGGTTAGGGATGAGCAGGCCAAGGCGAGAGGGATACCGTGTAAGCAGAAGCGGAAAAGGGCAACGGCGGCGGAAAATGTGTCGGTGGGTGGTAGCAGTAGCGGTGGTGCTCCTGAGAGCATGTACACTAATGATTTGGTAAAATACCTTCTCAATAGTTTACAATTCTAGTTTAGTTATCACTTTTTTCTTTCACAACTACACTAATACTATTTATTTTATTTAACACCAATTAAAATATACATTCTTTCACTTTTTTTCTTTATCTTTATATTTTTTTCCCAGAGAGAGATTGGTAGGGAGGAGAGAGAAAGTGTTAGGATCGAATCACACACACGCACACGATATACGACAGTAAACAGTAAAAAGTAAAAAATCGACACAGAAATATACGTGATTCTCCAAAATCGGGTACGTCCACGAGAGCGGAGAGAGAATCTGTTTATTGATCACGGTACTTAGGGTTTTTATAATAGAGAGCATTTATAGTCGCTACTTCTATTTCAATCCTAATAATTTCGAACCGTATCTCGCTCCACTCCGTTCCGCTCGGCACTGGCCTTTTACGAGAACTCCTTAGTATTTCTCATACACAACATATGAGCCACAAGTTCCAACAATCTCCACCTTGGCGAATTACCTCGCCCATTCAGAAGACAACCATCTTGCTCCAACCAGTTTTTTTTTTTTTTTCCGGGGGGGGGGGACGCCTCCTTTCTAGCACCTGGAGACATTAACCAAGTTCAAGTAATGCTTGAACTTGTCCGCGGTCACAGTCTTTGTCAACATGTCAGCTGCATTCTCAGAAGTGTGCACTTTTTCCAATATCACATCACCCATAGCAATTAACTCTCTCACTTTGTGAAAACTCACGTCAATATGCTTGGTTCTCGCATGATACACCTAATGCTTTGCCAAATAAATGGCACTCTGACTATCACAATACAACTGCACTCCACCTTGATCTATGCCCAACTCCTTCACAAAACCCTTTAACCACAGCGTTTCTTTCCCAGCCTCAGTTACTGTCATGTACTCATATTCAGTAGTAGATAGAGCCACTAGAGGTTGTACCATGGATCTCCAACAAATCGGTCCAGCGTAAATACATACCCTGTCGTAGACCTCCTGTCGTCCAACCCTCCAGCATAATCCGCATCTACATATCCCACAACTGAAATCTGATCCCGTTGCTTAGCAAACATAATCCCATGGTTTGTAGTACCTCTCAAGTATCTGAGTATCCACTTGACAGCTTTCCAGTGCTCTCTGCCTGGATTTGCCATGTACTTGCTCACTGTGCTGACTGCATGTGCCAAATCGGGTCTTGTATCGCATACATCAAGCAACCAACTGCACTCGTATAAGGCACGTTTGACATATCCTGAATCTCTTCAGCTGACTCCAGACCCTGTGCTGTAGACAACCTGAAATGACTTGCCAATGGAGTGCTGACCTGTTTAGCATTAGCCATGCTAAACGTCTCTAACACTTTCCTCACATAATCCTTCTGGGACAACCACAGCTTACCAACTGACCTATCCCTGCGAATCTCCATCCCAAGTATTTTCCTAGCAGCACCTAAATCCTTCATGTCAAATTCCTTTCCCAACAAGGCCTTCAACCTGTTGACTTCAACTGTATTTTTCGCAGCATTAAGTATATCATCCACATAAAATAACAGAAAAATATATGAACCATCATCAAGACTCTTCGTATAAATACAACAATCATACTCACAGCGTGTGAAACCAATCTGGATCATGAACGAATCAAACCTCTTATACCATTGTCTCGGAGACTGCTTCAACCCATATAGCGATTTCTTCAATCTACAAACCAGGTGCTCAGTCTCTGGCTGCTTGAACCCCTCAGGCTGCTCCATGAATATAACTTCATCCAAATCACCATAGAGAAAAGCTGTTTTCACATCCAGCTGCTCTAACTCCAGATCATAGCTAGCCACCAATGCCAAGATAATCCTGATTGACGTATGCCTTACCACTGGAGAAAACACCTCATCATAATCAATCCCCTTCCTCTGTGAGTACCCCTTTGCAACTAATTGAGCCTTGAACCTCTCCCTTTTCTTTTCTGACACACTTTCCTTCTGTATACCCATTTGCAACCCACTGTCTTCTTTCCCTCAGGCAATTCTGTCAACTCCCAAGTCTTATTCTCTTTCAATGATTCCATCTCCTCCACCATGGCTTCCATCCATCTATGATCTATCCCTTTCAGGACTAATGATAGCATCCTGAAAAGTAGATGGATCCCCACTGGTGGTTGACAGTGCATATACAACCATATCTTCAAACCCATACCTCTCCGGTGGTTTGATGGTGCGTCTGGGTCTCCCTGTAGCTATGCTCTCCTACTGCTGCTCTCCTACTGCTGCTGCTGATCAACCTGTCCCACTAGCGGTGGAGTGACAGTGTCACAATTTTCCAGCTCAATCTGTACACCATGCTGATGTTTGCTGATAACTTCCCCAGTTTCGGTTTTCTGAACCCTCTGATGTGCCTTGACCATAGAAGTTTCATCAAATACCACATCTTTGCTGATCACCACTTTCTTTGATCCCGGATCCCAAAGTTTGTACCCCTTCACACCTTTCTCATACCCAAGAAAGATACACTGTTTGGACTTTGCATCAAGTTTCGACTTCTCATCACCGGGAATATGAACATAGGCTGGACAACCAAAGATCTTCATACCTGAGTAATCTACCTCTTTCTCTGTCCACACCTCCTGTGCTACCTTACTACCCAGAGCAGTACTCGGCGATCTGTTTATAATAAAAACTGCCATACTCACTGCTTCTGCCCAGAAATTCTTTGGAAGTTCTGCATTCAACCTGATACATCGTGCCCTCTTCGCTCCGTTCGGTCGCTTCGCTTCCCTCACTCCGCTCCATTCCACTCCGTTCGGCACTGGCCTTTTACAAGAATTTCTTAGTACCTCTCATACACAACATATGAGCTACAAGTTCCAACATAAAGAAATAATTTTTTAATACTTACCTTGTAAACAGTTGTTAGGTAGAAGTAGAGAAGAACTGTTCATAAATGAAAAATACCTACTTGTCTGCCTAATCTGCTGCAGCCTTCTTTTGGTGTCTTGAAGACATAAAATAGTTACAAAAGGAGTTTTACCTCCTCTGATAAACTTGCTCTGATGTGGCGGCTACTGTTGCTCCTTCAACTAAAACAGTATAGTTTCTCCACTTCACCAAGTTATTGATTTTCATTTTTTCGATTATTATTATTATTATTATTATTATTATTATTATTATTATTATTATTGCATTAGAAGAATATCTTCTTTAATTGTGATTAGATTTAGAATTCAGGATTCAGTAGCAAAAGTAAAGTGGATGTTTCGTAAACGTTTTTATTGATCTTGAATTGAATTTATTTTTTACAGGGATCGTAAGCAAACTATTTTGAATAAAATGAACGGATCTTTTTTGTAGGACTCGAGACGGGTCTAAAATGTGTATGTACGCGGTGTATATACATGAGTGTATGTAGTGGCTGATTCAGAAATTTTGAACAGAGGGATCACCTTTCGAACATAAACTTAATAAAATTACTCACAATCCAATGTAAAGAGAACATGCGTTCAAAAAAAAATAGTCCGTATAACATTTCTTACATTTTTATTTGTGTTATTGGCAGAATCGTATGGGTTGGCTTTGTGGTAGACCAACAACCTAGTCCATTGGTTCAACTCCTAGTAGCTGCAGATTTTTTCCCCACTCGCGTAACCCTGTTAAAAAAAGGATAATCGAAAGGCGGCGGTAGGTTTCGAACCGCCCACTCAAGCGGAAGACAAAGATTACTTAAACTAGAAACCAATTTGGGTAGTTATATATATATTACTTCATATTTCGATTCACACACAAAAAATCCCGATAATTTTAGGAGGGTCACGTGCCTTAGCTGAATCCGTATATGAGTGTACGTACCCATAGGTTATAAAATTGGTAAGGTAAGGGTCGTGGTCATGTTTTGGTTTGGGTTTTTGAAGGAGATGGATAAGAGGCGAGAGAAGGGAGAATGGAGGAGAGGATCAAATAGCAGTCCTGGGACAAATAGCAAAGGAGGTAGGAGAATTATTAGGAGTGTACACGGTCCGGATTGGTCCGGTTTCCTAGAAAACCAGTTACCGGACCATTTCAAACGGTTCTGAAAAATTGGGAACCAGAACCTAATCAATATATGCATGGAACCTAACCAGAACCAAACCGCAAAACCGGTCCGGTTTTGGTTCGGTTCTGGTTCTATCCAATAAGCATCAAAACACTTATTCACAAAATATGAACTCATAAAATTAAAGAAATAGGAAGATAATCTGCTGGAATAGGAAAGAAAGAAAAAAATAAATGCTTTCCTAACAAATGAGATTTCATCTCTAAATAAATTAATTTTAGCAAGGAAAAGATTAACCCACCAAATTCAAATACATATTTAATTACACACATGTATTTTTATATTTATCTTAGTTTTAAACGGTCCGGTTCGGTTCTAACCACGGTTCATTAATTGAGAACCAGTAACCGAACCAAAATTAACGGTTCTTATTTTTTTGGAACCATAACCTGACCGTAGAACCGCATAACCGGATAAAAAAGGACGGTTCGGTCCGGATTGAACCGGTTTTACGGTTCGGGCGGATTTCTTGAATACCCCTAAGAATTATGGTTCTCATCTATACAAAAAAAATGTTTCAATCCACATTATGCTGTTCTGTCATTTTCTTGACATTTTACGTATTTGGAACAGGTTGGAGATGAAGGAAAGGATCAACGTAAAGAGATATCATCTGGTGGATTCTTTTCATCAGGTTGTTGAACAGACACTGGCTGTCACATGAAGCACATTTATATAAAACTGTATTCTAGCCTTTCAAAAAAGGGAAAATTTCAAAAAAATCTATGAACTTTCAAGAATTTTTCAAACAAATACCTGGACTTTAACTAATAACATAAGATATCTGAACTTACCATTCTGTTAACAAAAAAGCTCCTATCGTCTAATGCCGTCAATTTGTGATGGATGAAGCTAACGGAAGACGTAAACCTTATGTTTTTTTTACTTTTTACTTCAAAAAATTACTTTCAACTTTTTTTTAAGTAATAAATAAATATACAATAAAATTTTTTTCCTTACTATTTATCAAAAATTATTTTAACCCCATTTTTTACTATTTACAAAAATAATTCCTTTTTTTACTTTCAAATTTTACCTTTCTCTCTCTCTCTCTCTCTCCCCCTTTTTTTTTTTTTAGAAATTCGACCCCACACCACCAATCAACCCGACAATTAGCCGCCAAAATCCTAGCCCCAATTTTAGAATTTTAAAAGTACTTTTTTTTGGGGGAGATGGTTTTCACACTCCTCTTTTTGATAACCATACTCCCTTGTCTTTTAGCAAAAAAAAAAAAAAAATCCCACACTTTTAAGACTAAAGAAAAAAAGTGTGGCTATCAAAAAGGAAAGTGTGAAAATCACTCCCCACCATTTTCTAACCTTCATTTTATTTTTTACTTTTAAAAATTACTTTTTACTCTTTTTTAGTAATGAATAAATATGCAATAAAGTTTTTTTTTACTATTTTTTAAAAATTACTTTCACCACAATTTTTTAACTATATACGAAATTAGGGCTAGGGTTTTGGCGGTTGGTTGTGTGGGTTTGAATTTCTAAAAAAAAGAGGGAGAGAGAAGGGGGGGTTTAAAATTTCAAAATAAAAAAAAGGGAGAGTTAAAAAAATTATTTTAGTACTAAATAGTAAAAAATGAGGTTAAAGTAATTTTTGATAAATAGTAAGGAAAAAAAACTTTATTGCCTATTTATTTATTACTAAAAAAAGAAAGTTAAAAGTAATTTTTGAGAGAAAAAAGCAAAAAAAAAGGGGAGGTTTATGCCTTCCGTTAACTCCATCCGTTACAAATTGACGGAATTGGACAACGGGGGCTTTTTTGTTAACGGAATGATAAGTTCAGGTATCTTTTTGTCATTAATTAAAGTCCAAGTATTTTTGTAAAGTTCCTACAAGTTCAGGGGCTTTTTTAAAATTTTCCCTTCAAAAAATTTAAAGATGCATGTGATCCAATCATGCAACTGCCATTATTCTCTTTGTCATATGTTGCGTGTGCTGTGGGGCCCCCCTCCCCTCACAACGCACACAGCAGGTCCCCGGTCATGAAATTGGACCTTTTAAGCTTGAAAAAGACAAGTGGATTGTACGACGTTAAATTTTCTTTGGCCAATAAAATTTGAATTTAAACTTATTTAGGAAGTCATATAGAATATAAAATTAATACTG
Organism: Rhododendron molle; assembly: GCA_025413875.1. Classification (NCBI taxonomy): domain Eukaryota; kingdom Viridiplantae; phylum Streptophyta; class Magnoliopsida; order Ericales; family Ericaceae; genus Rhododendron; species Rhododendron molle. The sequence goes on from CM046398.1 coordinate 42,967,267, forward strand.
AATTAAGTTTTGAAAAGGGGGACAAAAGTAAAACTTAAAAGGAAGGGGGATATGTTTAGTCTTCTCACATATGAGGAAAACGTGTAAAACTTAAAAAGGAAATCCTCTTTAATGCTAGCAAAACGTTTACATTATTGTAAGTTTATACTTTATACATTATGAAATATTCATTCGATCCAACGACTACAAAGTTAACAGGAAGAACGATCGAACGGTTATAGAGGCTGCTCTGTTTGTATGTATAGACATTTTGGTGGAAAACCACTTTATTTTATAATATTATAGATTTGATGTACACATTTCAACATATATGTTTTTTAAAAAAGAGAAAACATATGTATGTATAATGCCAATATATTGTTTGATTTTACTATCATGATGATTCTTTATCTTTGTAGTTTCTTACTTTCTCTTCAGTTGTACCAGGTGAATATGTTTGATATTTGATTGAATTTTACGTTTACTTGGTGTTCCCCAGAGATTGGTCCTGATGAAATGGTTGAGTCTGATGATGAAATGGTTGAGTTTGATTTTGAAGAGATCCAAGGTAACATGTTTGTTTGACCCTTAAATATAACAGTAAAGCAGCAAATATCTAGATACAAAGTTTTTTTTTTTCTATGGTTGGAACAAAGTTTATTATATGTTATCAAATTGTTGAACACAAATTTTCAACTGTGCATTATTAAAGTTAAAGTTCATTAATATGCACCAAACTTTAAATCTGGAGAGGGAGAAAATTTTAGAAGATTGCAAGTTATCTTTAAATTTTTTAGTAGTTTGGGCCTGTGAAATGGTTTGAGATGTATGCACTTGTTTTCATAGGGTAGCACAGGTTTACAACCTGTGTCCAACGTTTATTTTATTGACATAGGTTCAATAAATTTTCATGTTTTGCGAAGCATCTATCCCTCCATATATAGGCAATGTTCACTTAAAATTAAAATCTAAAAACGTCCCCAAAACCTCATAATTAGGTCTTCTAATATTCTCCTCAACTCTATGCACCATTCACTTTCATTTTAATTCCATATTCTCCTTGGATAATACTACTACTGTGGTAGCTAGAGTTCTTCAATTGAATATGATATGTTCCGTGAGTTTTAGAGTTTCTGATGTACCCCACCGTTATACCAATTAATGTAGGGTTATTTGCAAAAACACCCCTTCAACTATCACGTTTTGTCAACATGACCCCCTCATGTTTAAGACTCATCAACTTCACCCCTTCAACTATCAAAACTAAGTAACATCACCCCCTTTGTCCAAATCCGTTAAAATTTTGGATGGAAACAAAGGAAAAGACTAAGATACCCTTGTCATGTTAAAAATGTTAAAAGTACCCACATTTTTTCAGGTAAAAAAAAAACAAAAAATTAGCAAAAACTCATCTCTCTCTCATCCCCTCTCCCAACCGCCACCCACACCACTCCCACTCTCTCCTCCATCCATTTTTGTCGAAATCCCACCACCTCAACTCCCACCTCCCCTCTTTTCTGCCGAAATCCCAATTGTAACAAGATTAGTTGGCCACAAGCCGATAATGCAGCCGTAAAAGAGCGAATCTGCACAAATCTCAGATCTGTCCAATTGAAGGAACAAACCCAATGCACTCCGAATCTGCACAAAATGCACGTACCTAGAGATCAAAGAATTCCAAAAAACTACACTTGGTTGAGGAATTTCATCGAACACTTTTGTGGGCATCACCCAATGAATCAAATTTCACATAGAAATTGATGAGGGAAGTGGAGATGAAAACATTGGGAACAAACCTAGATCCCAGGGCATAGCAGTGAAGTTGTTTTCCACAAGAATTAGAACCGGATTTGTTTGGCGAGGACGTCGGGGTGGCGGAGGAAGCAAAAGCAATGAGTCCTCCATCAACCTCTTTGCCCCATCAAACACAGAACCTCCATTATTACTGTTCCAGATCTGGTCAAAATCGAAGGTTCTCGAAAATCGATTTTGATCAGTGGGCTATGTGTGCCTCACTGAGATGATCACGTTGGTGGTGACACGGTTGAGTTTAGTCACCGGAGGAGGTTGTACGATTAATTTGAACTGCGGCGCGCGGAGGCAGTAGCGGTAGCGGCTCCAAGGTCGATCAGAGAACGAGAGATCGTATGAAAGATTGGAGCATAATGTCTTGTTCGTCTCATCGAGACGATTCAAGATCCAGTCAGAACGCCGCCGGAGACCTCGGGGATAAGCTTCACGCGCCGATTGAAGGCGGCACGTGGAAGTCGGAAACTTGGTTTGGGCAGATGAGATTTTAGGTAAATCTGGGTTTGAGTTTGGAGAGGATAGGAGATGAGTGGGGAAGGAGAGGAGAGGAGATGGGAGATAAAATATGAAGAAAAATGGGTTTTTGGAGAGAAGATACGTTGGAGTATTCATGAGGAAGAGTCTTTACCCAGATCATGGGCTGGCCACCTCTCTCTATATAGAGATGAGGATGGAAATGGGATCACAGTTCCAAATTCTTGTAAAATTCATCTGGGTCTTGTTTTGTGTTGGAAAAAATTTTTGGGTCTTGTTTCTCTGCTAATTTTTCAAGATTTACCCTTGTGGGAGGGCATTTTAGGGTTGCAAAAATTTTTCCCATCCAAAATACTTCTTTTCCGTCCAAAAAGTTAATATTTCTTAACAGAATTGGATGGAAGTGGTGTAGTTGATAAGTTTTGATAGATAAGGGGGTGAGATTGCTGAATTTTAAACGTGAGGGAGTCATGTTGACAAAACGTGATAATTGAAGGGACGTCCTTGCAAATAACCCATTAATGTATTCTTAAGAATTGTTATTTGCAAACTACGAACAAGATAAGTTATGGGTGGCGCTATTCGCAGCTACGTATTTACTCCCATAGCCTGCTATATTTCGGTAGGTGCTTGTTGAAAATCATAAATAACATTTCGGTAAATAACTGTTGAAAAACAAATTATATTTCGGCAACTGCATGTCGAAAATATGTTTAACTTTCGGTATGCAACTGCTAATACATACATTTCGGTAAATAGCTGTTGAAAAAAAGATTATATTTCGGTAATTGGGTGCTGAAAATGTATCTCAATTTCGGTAACTAACTGTCGAGTATAGTTGGAAATTTTTAGTGGGCTATGGGACTAAATACGTAGCTGCGAATAGCACCACCCTAAGATATATCTAAGGGTAGTAGATCAAAGTTTCCGCACTTGGATTTGCGTAAGTAGAGGTGACAATTTCAATCCATATTTTTCTAACCCGTCCAATCCGTTCATTTATAAACCAACCCAACCTGTCCATATTACATAACGGGTTGACATGGGTTCAACCCATTTATATAAACTCATATTTACATTGGAAGAAGTTATGGTACACAAGGTATACTGTATATTTAAATTATGACAATTTGTGATTTTCATTATGCCGATTTTTGATTTTGTAATGCATATTTATGACTTCAGTTACGACTTTTACTTTAAAATTTACCTGTTGAACAGGTCACTAGCAGGTTACCCACATTAAAAAATATTGTTATGATATAACCATAATTATTCGTACCGGAATCCATAATACTTGTACCCTAACCAGATATATGCGTACAATATCAAAAATTAAATAATGCTATCCACAAATGTTATAACAACACCATAAATTGGCATTATCTTACCACAATGAGTCGTACCAAAATTTTTTTGACTCGTATGATATTTCGTAACAAAATCAAAATATGTCGTATCAGAATCATCAATTGTTATACCCAAGCCAAAAATATTTGTAGAATGCCACAAAATTTATAAAATAACCACAATTGTTATGACAATACCTAAAATTGTCGTTTTCTTAACACAATGTGTCGTATCAAAAGAAAACATATTAAAAAATGACAAATTATATAACAAACCACAATTGTTATGACAATATCATAAATTGACGTTTTCTTACCACAATGTGCCGTACCAAAGGAAATTAATTAAAATATTTTGTAATAACACATGTCTAAAATACCACAAATTCAGTAATATAACCAAATTTGTTATGACAATACCATAAATTGACGTTTTCATACTCACAACGTGTCGTATAAAAAATTTCAATCAGAAAGATCAATTAGCGATAGTTATAATCAGCAAAATATCATACCACAAATTGAGTAATATAACCAAATTTGTTATGACAATACCGTAAATTGACGTTTTCATACCCACATCGTGTCGTATAAAAAAAATTCAATTGGAATGTTCAGTAAACGATAGTTATAATCAGCAAAATACCATTTCACAAATTCAGTAATATAACAAAATTTGTTATAACAACACAATAAATTAACGTTTTATACCAACAACGTGTCATATAAAAAAAATTCAATTCAAATGCTCAGTTAACGATAGTTATAATCAACAAAATATCATACCACAAATTCAGTATTATAACCAAATTTGTTATGACAATACCATAAATTGACGTTTTCATACCCACAACGTGTCGTATAAAAAAAATTCAATCGGAATGTTCAGTAAACGATAGTTATAATCAGCAAAATACCATACCACTAATTATTTTCAATTCCTGCCACATTTTTTTCCCAATTTTAAAATTTTCACCATATTATCTTAATTTTCAATTCCCTGCACACTATTTTTTCAAATTCTTATTTGTCCCTACACAATACCTCAATAATTTAAACTAAAAATGAAGTTCTCGCTTAAAATTTTCATCCAAGAAATTCACCAAAAAGTAAGTACTATACCCAAATTTTTGAATACAACTACAATTTTTTCTCAAAATATTAGTCTAAATTATGTTCTTTCTCTACAAAATTTAATTCAAAAAATCAAAATTCCTTCAAATTTTCGTGGAAAAATGGGAGGTCACTAAAACAAATAATTATCCAACTGTCTCAAGATACGGATATTCAAGGCGGTGCACTTAATAATTGGCACTATATATTTGACAGGCGGATTGATACTAAACCTTCACCCTATGCATACAAATCCAAATTTAATGGTAGTTCTTGGAACTAGGTCGTGGAAGTACAATCAAAATAATTTTGTAAATTTATTGTCATTGTATTTTCTTTTTAAAAAAATTATTATAGTAGATATACTGATTTACACCAATGACATAGGCCATAGTATGATCTACAAGTGCATGCCCAACACTAGGGCGGAGGCATTTTAGGTCACTGCTTTCTCAAATTTTCTGCCGGAAATAGGACCCCTACGTACAAGAAAGTATTTTATAATTAATAGCTTTCAAAATTTCAAATTCTCAATTGTGTACCACAATAATCAGCAAAATACCATATCATAACTAAATGTCGTTAGCGAGTATATTTTTAAAATGATCGATCATAACTGTTAGAATATCAAGTCATACGATATTCAGCATTGTCACCAAAATTAGATATCATCAGATATCGACAACTCCGTAATCGAAAAATATTTAATGTATCCAGATACATTAAAGTCTAACAATGCACCATCCGAGCCTCATCTAATGCTTTTTTTTTTTATCGGAACCGTCTATCTTTTACATAATATGAATAGATCACATGTACCAAGAATGAAGTTGATTGCTTATCATTAGACCCTTAATCAGATAAAAAAATTCTTTTACTATTAAATTCGGGTGCCAATGAAAGGGCTTTCTAAACACTATTGAGCCAAAAAATTATGTGAATTAGTTAATCTACAAATATAACGAAATTATTGGTTTTGATCATCATTATTGTGTCGTGATTGCAAGTCAACCGTACATTTAGTTACAATAGAGAAATTGGTTTCATATCAAGTATATTGAAATATACAATTCTAAATATTCCTTTGGTACGACACGTTGTGATAAAGAAATACCAATTTTTTGTGTTGTCATAACAATAATGGTCATATTATATAATTTGCAGTATTTTACTAATGAGGGAAGGGGAGAGAGAGTCAAGAAGGAGAGAACAACCTATTATCTGCTAAGCCATTTTTTTATTTTATTAATTGATTTAATAAATTGGTGGTCCGGATTATTCACTTTTAAATCCAATGGTTTAAAATCATGGTGCGTACGGTACACCCCCTAATAAGGGGTGTGTACCATAGGACTACCCATTGCCCTTACATTTACATGGATTTAGATAGGTTGAAAATATGTTTGAATTAAAAAACCCATTCTGCACAAAAGCCGGGCTCGTTTGTAATCCTACGGGTTCTCACCTCCTCTCAATCGAAAACAGCCGCGGACGGTATATATAGTTGAACGAATTCTTGCATTCCACAATTCCCAGACAACCAGGAACTCTCTCACTACACCGCCGACCACCAGAACTTACCGGTAATTTTCATCTTCTTCTTGCGCTTTTCAAAATTTTCCATGTAGATATACGTATGTATATATTTATATATGTGTGCGTAATATTATATTATTACCTAACCCATGGCTAGAATATATTTATATATGTGTGCGTAATATTATATTATTACCTAACCCATGGCTAGGGGTGGATATCGATAAGGATTTGATCAATTCGTTTAGTTTTTATTAATTTGTCTTATCGAGAAGAATCGAAAAAGTGAAAAAAAAATTGATCGAAACTCATAATTTTTTTTGGCTTTATTCAAAAAATTATGAGTTTCGATCATTATTTTTTACTTTTTCGATTCCTCCCGACGAGACGAATCAATAAGTCACAACAGTTTGACGCAAAACAAGTAAATTCAAAAAAAATTTAATGGAAACAAGAAAAAAGTCACTTAACTTGGGCACTACAGCATCCCGGGTCTCAATGAATTTGGGGGTGCTGTAGTGGGACCCGGGGGTGCTGTAGAGCACCCCTTGCACTACACGTGTAGTGCGGCTAATCCGGCTACACTCATATGCTGCTTTTTTAAAAGAGAAGAGAGATTAGATCATACGTTTACTAATTCCAACACCCGTTCAAAATTTTGATAAAAAAATTGATTAGGATTCTTTGAGGTTAACCTTATCTACTACTAGTATATAGGAGTATATATTTTTTTACGATTTTGACATTTTCAAGCCAATTCGGCCTTCGACTTGGCTCATTGCTATTTGTTATCCGTGTTGTTTTTTGAAGCATTCACAAAGTGGACTCATATTCAACCCATACTGGGGGAAGAATAGTGGAGAAGAGAGGGGACAAAAGAAGGAAAGAGAGAAAAAATAAAAAAAACATGTCAGGTCCGGGTCAGGTGGGTTTGGGGTTGACATGACCCGTATTCGACCCGACCCGTTTCAACCTACTGGACTCGTATTTGATCCGCTCATATTCGACCCGTGCTTCGTTTCAACCCGCCCAAACCCACCAATTTGCCACCTATAGTTCAGAGTGAGCTCTCGGAGTCGGGTTCTAAAGGGAGAGGAAGGATTCCTTGGCTTCTGAGTTGGCAGTTCCTGTGCTTATCCGAAACCCATGGGTTCAGCTCTTTGCCTTGGTCTGCGACTTTTGAAATTTTTTCTAGCTTTTTTTTTTTTTTTGTAATAGACTTGATGAAATACAATATTTTGACCCTATCATATGTTCAACTCCTTGCAATGAAACATGTGATCTCTGTATGCTCCACCATGTGCACAGACTGTATGTAGTCATTAGTGTTAAAATCATGGTTATCTGCATATTGCCTCTCATAGAACACAAATTTTTAATGTTTATTTTATTTTATTTTATGTTTTCAATCTTCCGAACACCTGATAAACTGAATAAATCCACGCCAGATCCGAAGTCAAGGGGAGAGGAAGGTTCGGAATGTTTGCAATTGCATGTGGACAATTATTCTGATTCCGATTCTGGACTCTCACACTCATGTGAAGAGGAAGTCATGGAGGAGCTCTTGTTGCTAGCGAAAAAATTGGAGGGAACTCCTTCAGACCAACGAGAATTAGAAGATTTGAACTGTGATCCCAGGGAAGTTCCTCCAACAATCTCTCACAAATTTTCTATCCTCCAGGTGCTAGATTTATCAAACACTGAGATAAACTTTTTGCCACAATCTATTTCTAGATTATTAGCACTCAAACAATTGTTCTTGAGAAGCTGTGAACTTCTAATGGAACTACCACCTGAAATTGGAGAACTCACGAATTTAGAGGTGCTTGATCTTGAAGGAACTGAAATTCTGTGTCTACCAAAGGAGATTGGCAAACTAGTTAATTTGACGTGCTTGAAAGTGTCATTTTGTGGATATGCAAATCAGACAGTAATTCCAAGGAGGGTGTTGTCGAATCTCTCATGCTTGATCGAGTTAATCATTGATGTGACTCCATTTGGAGAGTGGTGGGATGTTGAAGTAGAAGCTATTATAGACGATCTGTGTAGCTTAAAGAAGTTGAGAACCCTCAAACTGTATTTACACACTCCTGAACTATTGGAAGACCTCATATTAATATTTCCAGGTTTAGCAAACTTCAGGTTTACAGTTGGCCATCACAATGAGCATTTCATTTCCCGTTTACCCTACGATGTTGAAGAGGAATTCAATGAACGGGTGAAACTGGAGAAAGGCTTGAAGTATATCAATGGAAATCACTTACCAAATGAAATTACTAAGGTATTCAAACATGCCAATGCTTTTTTCCTACAGCGCCACTGGACTGCTAAGAGCCTATCTGAGTTTGGGCATGAAAATATGAATGAAGTGAAGTATTGCTTGGTGATGGAATGTAATGAGTTTCGGACCATCATTGATTTTGAACAGTTTTGTCAAGGAAAAGATGGTGGGAGTGAATCCAAAGATTTTCGGGATTTTGATGAAACAATTGTACTTGGATCACTAGAGAAATTGATTATCTGCTACATGAAGAATATGGAAAGCGTTTGGAAAGGGCCAGTTGGGAAAGGGTCTTTGTCCAATCTGAAGTCCTTGGCTTTGCATACATGCCCCAATTTGACTACCCTTTTCACAATCGACGTGTTTAGGAATCTCTTAAACTTGGAAGAACTGATAGTCGAAGATTGCCCAAAAATCGACAGCCTTGTTAGTCTGAAAAGTTCCGACTCAAAGTCTGGCCTTTTTCTCCCGAACTTGAAGAAGATTTCACTTCTAGAGCTACCAGAACTGGTTAGCATCTCCAGTGGCCTATGCATTGCTCTGAATTTAGAGAGGATGGTCATCTTTTATTGCCCAAAGCTCGAAAAGCTTTCTACCATGGATGTCTCCAGTACAAAATTGAAGGTAATTAAAGGAGAGAGAGAATGGTGGGATGCATTAAAGTGGTATGAATCGGATCTGAGCACGGAACATGAAGATTATTTGGCTCGTCGTTTTATCCCGTTGAGAAGGGATGGGAATCTGATGGCTCAATTAACAAAAGACTAGATTGCTGCACATGGTCAGGGTAAAGTTGGAAGCTACGAATGACATGGTAATTTTTTATTCATTGATTTTTTCCGATATCTATGTCTACTGAATCATTAATGTCAAACCTTTCAATGGTCGTCAGCCTAAGCTACCACTGAATGTTATCTTCACATGCTGGTCGGTATGTGCGTAGCGGGTTATCAACCAACGCATACTTGCAAGTTGGATATTTCTTCACCCACAAGCAATCCGTGCAATTTGAAAACCGATGGGTTCTGGTGATTTTTCAGGCGGTTTACAACTGCTGATTAAGGCGGGTTGAGCGGTTGGCAAATTTCAAAAGAAAAATGATTATGTGAAATAAGAAAGCGAAAAAGGAGGGTAAATGACTAACAAGGTCATTCAAACAACAGCAACGAACAATTTATTAGATCATTGAATGTTAGAGAGCAATTTTAATAGCAATGTGCATGGTATTTTTAAACACAAAATATGTAGCTGGTTGCAGTCTAAGTTCATGACGGGTTAAGAAGATTTCAAAGTGTTTGCCAAAAGCTTTTTGTTTGTTCTTGTTCTCTTCATTTCATTGTTCTGCTATATAGCCTACATTTGGATACTGCAAGAACAAATGTAGTATCGGACTTAACCCTCTGCCTCTGAGGTATCAGGGCAGATGATGCATCCAACTAAATACCCTCTTTTCTTGTCACAATCATCGTAAATAATTGGCCAAATTTAGGCTGCAAATACATTTCGCGTAAGGCACTTGGATGCTTTTGTTTACTCTCATAATGATACAGAGAAATGGTGATGTTCTGTGTCGTTTTGCCATCGGTCGTCGAGTGGCAGGGTTGCGCTGGAAACCCTTTGAAGACTTAGAGGGGTAGAGAAAGGAATTATCGTTCGACAAATATCTAATATTCTACCCAGCATGTGTCTTCACGTGTTTGAGTATTCTGGCTTGCTGGTTGCGTTGATTTTTTTCCCTTCTTAATTTCATAATTAGGATTTGTTATGTTCTATGACGTCCAAAACTTTATGTACCTCTGGTAGAAATGTGACCACGCTTATGTGGAGCCTTGGTCGATGCTGTTGTATTATTCGCTGATGGTTTTGTGTTATTCTCTGATGATGTTGTAAAATTCTCTCTTTAGTTGTCCTGTTATTCTCTCTTTCTTCCTCTCGCTCGCTCATTTTGGTATTTGTAAAATGTCTCAAAAAAAGAAAAAGAAAAAAAGAAGAGGGTTTTCGGGGAAAAAAATGCAATCATGCATGCGCGCGCGCTCTCTCTCTCTCTCTCTCTCAAATTAGTGAAATGTCCTAAAGATGAGTTTCAAACCATATCAGCGTCCTCCCCTTCTTTGTGATGATTACTGGTGATTAAACTTCACATACATGCAGTTCTAAAAAACTTTCATATATACTTCCGTACAAACTAAGTGAGATCCACGTACATGGCCTACAAAAACATTTTGGCGCAGCTGCATTTATGACCTGTAGTTTAAACCTCTGTTCTTGTATTTGCAATATTAATCCGTGTGAATAAAATATGCCTCTGTTCTTGCTTCTGAATCAATATAATACAGGAGATCCCAGTGTGTAAGGGATTCCCACCATCAGATACCACATTCATGCAGGTTGGGAGAGAGAAATAAAATGCACACATGTTGCTATTGTTGTTGCATTCAACACTACCACAGAGCACTGTTGTGTTTGCTAGGAACCATGAATGCTGAGGGTTTTCACACGGAAGAATTTTTGGCGTCAATATGTATGGTCGTATTTCTAAAGTCCAAAAGTCCCATTACAAATACCAATCTATCGTAGGTCAGAGTCCTACCATAGGAGGAGCCCTATATACAAAATACGTTGCTGCCCTTTCGACATGAAACATGTGAAGTAGGCCATAAGATTTAAGGCGTGACTCGGTTCCAACGTGAATGCTATTTATAAGCAAATTAACCATTTCCTGAATTAGTAGTGCATATTGAACCATGATCCCATGGAAGTTCCTCCAACAATCTCTCACCACTTTTCCTTCCTCCACGTGCTAGATTTATCATATACTGAGATAAACTCTTTGCCACAATCTATTTCCAGATTAGTAGCACTCCAAAAATTGTTTTCGAGAGGCTGTGAGCTTTTAATGGAACTACCACCTGAAATTGGAGAACTTATCTTGAGGTGCTTGATCTTGAAGGGACTGAAATTCTGTCTATACCAAAGGAGATGGCCAAACTGGTTAATTTGATGTGCTTGAAAGTGTCATTCTATGGATATGCAAATCAAAAAGTAATTCCAAGGAGGGTCTTGTCAAATCTGTCACGCTTGATGGAGTTAAGCATTGATGTGACTCCATATGGAGAGTGGTGGGATGTTGAAATAGAAGCTATTATAAATGATCTTCGTAGATTAAAGGAGTTGAGAACCCTGAAATTGTATTTGCCCACCACTGAACTATTGGAAGAACTCACATTGATATTTCCAAGTTCCGCAAACTTCATATGTACAGTTGGCCATCATGAAGAACACTTCATTTCCCGTTTACCCCACGATGTTGAAGAGGAATTCAATAATTGGGAGAAACTGGAGAAATGCTTGAAGTATATAAATGGAAGTCACATACCAAGTGAAATTATAAAGATATTCAAACATGTGGTTTTTTCTACAGCGCCATTGGACCGCTGAGAGCCTATCTGAGTGTGGGAATGAAAATATGAATGAAATGAAGTTTTGCTTGGTTATGGAATGTAATGAGCTTCAGACTATCATTGATTCTAAACAGTTTTATCACGGAAAAGATGGTAGAGTGAATCCAAAGATTTTCAGGATTTTGATGAAGCAATTGTATTTGGATCACTAGAGAAATTGATTATTCGCTACATAAAGAATATGGAGAGAGTTTAGAAAAGGCCAGTTGGGAAAGGCTCTCTGTCCAATCTGAAGATCTTGGCCTTGCATACATGCCCCAAATTGACTATCCTTTTCACAATCGATGTGCTTAGTAATCTCATAAACTTGGAAGAGCTTATAGTTGAAGACTGTCCAAAAATCGAGTGAGTCTCAAAAGTTCCTGCTCAAAGTCGGGCCCTTTTCTCCGGAGCTTGAAGAAGATTTCACTTCTTAAGCTACCAGAATTGGTCAACATCAAATTTAGAGAGGATGGTCATCTTTTATTGCCCAAAGCTTGAAATGCTTTCTAGCATGGATGTCTCCAGTACAAAATTGAAGGTAATTAAAGGAGAGAAGGAATGGTGGGATGCATTAAAGTGGTATGAAACAGATCTGAGCATGGAACATGAAGATTATTTGGCTTGTCTTTTTATCCCATTGAGAAGGGATGGGGATCTGATGGTTCAATTAACGAAAGACTAGATTGCCGCGCATGGTCAGGCTGTTGGGGTGCTTAGTTATATTTTGAATAAAAATGGACAAGAGAAGTAGGTTGTAAAGAAAGGAAGGGATGATTGATGCAATTAGTACAAAGGAGTTAAAGGCTTTAAGCTTGCATTCATACATTGGAAGAGTACATCAATGCTCTATTTATAGAGCTATTCCACCGACCTCTTTTTCTCTAGAAAAGTTTGGTAAAGTACATGTGCTTAATTACAATAAAGATCTCTCATCTTCTAGAATTATCTAATTCTACCCATGTGCATAAATACAAATATCTTCTTGTGTAATTATTACTTCAACACCCTTCTAATTATTTTTAATTTAGATATTTAAATACTTATTCTACATTATTCTAGAACAAGATTACAAATTAATTTTTCTAACAAGGGTGAAGTTGGAAGCTACGAATGAATGACATGGTAATTTTTATTCAGTATTCATTGATTTTTTCCGATACCTATGTCTGCTGAATCATTAATGTCGAACCTTTCAATGGTCGTCAGCCTAAGTGACCACTGAATGGTATCTTCACATGCTTGTGGGTATGTGCGTAGCGGGTTATCAGCCAACGCATACTTGCAGGTTGAATATCTTTTCACCCACAAGCAATTCGTGCAATCTGAAAACCGATGGGTCCTGCTGATTTTTCAACGGTTTAGAACTGCTGATTAGGGCAGGTGGGGTGGTTGGAAAATTTCAAAAGAAAAAAGATGATTTGAAAAAAGATAGCAAAAAATGAGGGTAAATGGTTAACAACGTCATTTAAACACCTGCAACGAACAATTTTTTAGATCATTGAATGTTAGGGAGCCAGTTTAATGGCAATCTGCATGGTATTTTTAAACCCAATATGTAGCTGGTTGGGTCTAAGTTCTGTTTATACCCGTTTTTGGCACCACGAATCGGGCTAGCCGTGATTGGGCTATTTATTGATTCCTTAATTATTTTGGGCAAAGAGTTGTGTAATTAATTGGGTAATTCTTGGGCCATGGGTATTTTCCCATTTGGGCCCGAGAAATACACAGCCCATATGGAGAATTCGGTCCGTATTTATGTGGAAGCTAGCCCACGGTTGGGCCCATGAAGAAGAAGTTGATTTGGCCCTCATGCAGTAGCCCACGGTTTGACCCATGAAGAAAAGAAGCAGATCTGGTCCGTGAGGAGCAGCCCATGTTTTTAGGAGTTGGTTACTCTTGATGGCAGTTACTTCCTTTCAAAATTCAAAGGCCAATGTGTCAATGCATGAGAGAAGGGATAGTGGGGAGTTATTTGCCACGTCACCCATGATTTATCAACTGCTCTCAACTTCTGAAAACTGCCCACTAACATACATGCACAAAAAGTGGAGCAATCATGGGACACATGGCAGCTGATTGAGCAAAACAGATTTTCGGATTCAGGCCTGAATCAGACTGTTGTTGTGTCTATAAATACTAGTTTCGAAGAAGAAAAAAAGGTCCAACACCAACCAAAGCATAACGCTTACCAAACTTTTTACTTTCAGCAAAGTAGCCTATCGAGTACCCCGTACTCAAACCCATTCATACATACTTCATCGAGTAGTTTGGATCTTTTATTTTCCTTGTAATCAACTTTATTATCCCGGTGTAATAAAGTTACGTTTTTCTTTTACGTTCCATTCCTATACGACTAGGAAATTTTAAGGGGGTGTTCCGATTTCTCGGAAAAAGAACTTTTAAAAAAAGAAGGTAATTTCAAGCTCAAAAATTATGTGTTTATGCAAATAATTTTTCTATTAATATGGATCTTGTTTGATAGATCTCATTAAGATCTTTTAAACGGTGTAAAAAAAATTGAAAAAATATTTTTCATTTTCATTATATTTGAGTTTGAAATTACTTGAATTTGAAAAAAAAGAACTTTTTCTAAAAGGGGAACACCCCCTAAGTCCATGACCGTGTGGCAAACCCCGAATCTCAATGTGATCTTTAACATTTGGGTCACGCGCAATCGCTCATACGTTAGGAGTCAAGATTCACGGGAATCTTCATCAAAAGTTAGGCGCTACAAGTCTTGGCACGCCCGCACTCAACGCACTCACGCCTTTTGCCAAAAACGAGAGTTTTCAAGTTCATGATGGTTTAAGAAGATTTAACCTGTAGCCAACCCCATATCTGCCGGTACAGGAATGTTTGGTGGGTTAGACGGATTTTTTCCGCACCCTAAGTTGTGTGGTTATTTCTTGCCAACATCTTTTTGTTCTCTCTTGTTTTCTTCATTTCATTGTGCTGCTACATTTGGCTGCTACAAGAACAAATGCAGTATCTTAGCCCTCTGCCTCTAAGGTATCAGGGCGGACGATGCATCCCCAACTAAATACCGTCTTTTCTTGTCACAATCGTCGTAAATAATTGGACAAATTTAGGCTGCAAATACATTTCGCCTAAGGCACTTGGAGTGATGCTTTTGTTTACTCTCATAATGATACAGAGAAATGATGATGTTCTGTATGGTTTTGCCATCGGTCGTCGAGTGGCAGGCTTGCGGTGTAAACTCTTTGAAGACTTAAGAGGGGTAGAGGAAGGAATTATCGTTCGACAAATATCTAATATTCTACCCAGCATGTGTCTTCACGAGTTTGAGTATTCTGGCTTGTTGGTTGCATTGATTTTTTTCCCTTCTTAATTTCATAATTAGGATTTGTTATGCTCTATGACATCCAAAACTTTATGTACCTCTGGTAGAAATGTGACCACGCTTATGTGGAGCCTTGGTCGATGTTGTTTATTATTCGCTGATGATTTTGTGTTATTCTCAGATGATGTCGTAAAATTCTCTCTTTAGTTGTCCTGTTATTCTCTCTTTCTTCCTCTCGCTCGCTCATATTGGTATTTGTAGAATGTCTCAAAGATATGTGCAAGATATTTTTTTTGGGGGAAATGCGACCATGCATGCACGCGCTCTCTCTCTCTCTCTCAAATTAGTGAAATGTCATAAAGATGAGTTTCAAAACATATCAGTGTCCTCCCCCTTCTTTGTGATGATTACTGGTGATTAAACTTCATATACATGCAGTTCTAAAAAAATCTTTCATATATACGTCTGTACAAACTAAGGGAGATTCACGTACCTGGCCTACAAAAACATTTTGGCGCGGCTGCATTTATGACCTGTAGTTTAAACCTCTGTTCTTGTGTTTGCAATATTAATCCGTGTGAATAAAATATGCCTCTGTTCTTGCTTCTGAATCAATATAATACAGGAGATCCCAGTGTGTAAGAGATTCCCACCATCAGATACCACATGCATGCAGGTTGGGAGAGAGAAATAAAATGCACAAATGTTGCTATTGTTGTTGCATTCAACACTACCACAGAGTATTGTTGTGTTTGCTAGGAACCATGAATGGTGTGGGTTTTCACAAGGAAGAATTTTTGGCGTCAATATGTATGGTCGTATTTCTAAAGTCCAAAAGTCCCATTACAAATACCAATCTATCGCGGGTCAGAGTCCTACCATAGGAGGAGCCCTATATACAAAATATGCTGCTGCCCTTTCGACATGAAACATGTGAAGTAGGCCATAAGATTTAAGGCGTGATTGGGTTCCAACGTGAATGCCATTTATAAGCAAACCATTTGCTGAATCAGTAGTGCATAGTGCTCCTTTTGAATTGGGAGGATGAAAATGGAGATGTCCGGGCCAGCCTTCTATCAAAGTCAATGGCCCCTGCTGGGCGGTGATCTAATTTTCCAATGCCATCTTTGTAAGGGAAAAGCCTTCATTCCTAAAGGAAAACGGTGCTTAATTCCTAACTGGGCAACATGTCTTTGCCAAACATACTTCATAAGCTATCCAGAGAATCAGGTGCGAAGTGTTGGTGGGGAAGTATCGTGGAAAACAGCTTAAGCTCGTGGTGAAAAGCTTTTTTCTTTTTCTTTTTTGAGCGGAACAGTGCCTATTTCTGGGATGACGACTACAGGAATTCAATTCTTCATTTGAAGTTACTTGCACAAAAAGTATATTGATGAAACCAGTAGGCACACTGGTTGAAGGGCTTGGAGCATGAGGACAATCACTTTGTGCCTATCGATCATACTGGGGGAAAAGTTAAGCTTGTATCCTGTGTATCATTTCCAATCATTATTCTCATTTCTCTATCTATCTCTCTCCAATCATTACCCATACTTCCAATCATTGCTTTCATTTCTCTCTCCACTCATAACCCTACAAAATTTTTCAAAAATTTCTCAAACACTCATCCAAACACAGCATTTGTTATTGTAGGATTCGAATTATTTGTGCGGGTCCGGGGCGAGACCCAGGAAGTAGCATTCGGAGATATTTTGAGAATATGGGTCAGGAGGTTAGCTTGTTTGCCAGCTGATGCTGATTTTAGGGCTCATAAAGGAGAGATCATACGAGTGATGAAAAGATCATTACTAATCTCAAGCGGTTAGAAATTAGACAAGAGAACATGAAAAGCTTCATAAGCAAATAATCAGTCATACATATGGCCAGTTTTGAACATAACACGGAACCCACGAAGAAAGAAACCACATCTTCGCAGTAGGTAAATAGTATACTGGCCAATTGATGGCATTTATTCCAATAGTACAACCACCAAACAGTGAGACAGTAATCAAGCTGCGGCAAACAAGGAATCACGAGCACAAACAAGGAGAATGGAATGACCCACCACTGGGAAACTCAAAACCACCCACGACCAAATCCAAATAAGTAGGAAGCTCCATGCACTGGGATCTTGCAACTATTTCGCAAAAGAGTGAGGGCAGAAATGATCCAGTACCTGCTAACTCTCAAAAGTCGAGGTCTCATTCCCGGCACGAAAGCAAAAGAATCGCTCAGTTCCTGGGAAAATCATCGAGAGGCTTGCAGGACTGTCTTTACTTTAGATAGCTACATCGTTGCGTGATCTACAGATTGTGGAGGGTTAGAAATGACACGAATCATGAAGACACCTATGGTGTCAGCTATTACATTTTCAAGAAGGTTTTTTTCTTGAGAAAATAACTGTTCAGAAAAGCTTTCAGTTAAGGTTATACCTGGGTTAAGTTATAGTAAAGGTTACTTACTGGGTGTACAGATAACATAGGGCTATGAAAACTGTAAACGGTTCAAATATAGTTCACTTTTTTATTTTGCAATACAAGAAGATTTTACTTATTTCTGGCTGATAATTATATATATACACGTGTGTGCGTGCGCGCTCACTTGGTGCACAAATGTTTTTAGAAGCTCATTTTCAAATCAGGCAAGGGGGGTTGCCGGAGAAAAGGTGCCAATATAGGAGATGGCATAAGGTTGGGAGCCATAGGGAGCGTTATCAAATGCAGTGAGTTAGGTGGGAAAGCCGTCAAAAGAGTCATCAGAGTTGTTTGAAGTTGGACAAACACAAGGGGGTTGGAAAAGGGAAAGGAGTCACTGGAGGACGCAGTGGGAAGTGGTGGCCATAAGTGGGGGGAGGTGCCAGACGGTTTGCCAGAGGTGGTGGCTTGGGGCAATGGGCTTTGTTATAAATGGCCAATGTTGGACACTCGAGACTTAGATAGGACTAGGGGATTTCTGTTGACATTTGCCTAGGTAGCATTTCTATTTGAATTTGTAATAGGTATGCATAAAACTGTTAAAATAAGCATGAAACATGTTTTTATTACAGTTAGCATATTTGAAAAACCGAAAATAGGAAAGAAGAAACCCTACATATATGCAAGATTTCAAGAATTTGGAAAACATCTTTCCAGAATTTTGCATTTGAAAACACGAATTCTTTCCAATAAAATTCCATATATCAAGTTTTGAAATCCAGGAACCAAACAAGTATTCCAAAATTTCTCTTTAAAACTGCTACATAAACCACAACAAAACATGGACAATTCAAAGATGAAACGTTACCTGAAGATGCATAAGTTCTCAAGGCCTTCTTTATACTCTTGATTCTGCCACTGCAATTCTCCCCACCACTCCTGCTCTGCTTCGATACGTTCCAAATATGCTGAGTTACCTTTGTTGAAAGGCAATCTACACAAACTTGGGCACCCATAGATCTCGAGCTTCTCCAAGGATTGCCACTCCAACGACTCAATGGCACAAATGCTACTTAAGTTTGCCATGTCAAGGAGAATCAGTTCCTCGAGTTTTGGCAGTACCGGTGGATTTCCAACAGCATCAGCTTCTGGAATTATGTCTTCAACTTCATCGCACTTCTCAATTTTCAAATACCGTATTTCACGAAGTTGTTGAATTGCACCGAGAGGAAAAACCTTAACCAGAATTTGACAGCCGGACACAACTAGAGACGTTAATTTAGTTAGGCTTCCAGGTTGAAGTGATCCCTCCTTCCAAATACTTTTCAACATCGGCAGATTTTTTATGAACAATTGCTCTAAATTTGGTAGCAACTCACTACCCACCGTGTCCATGATGGTCTCAATCGCGTCACAACTTTCAATTAGACAACCTTGGATCTTGTTCATGTTTGCGGTTCCAAAGTCTGATAGATGTTTGATGTCCTTGTGGTTTACTAACTCAAATCCCTCAGCTTCTGCAAGGACCTCAAGAATTGGAGTATTGCTGCCAGCACCGTTGCAATACTTCACATACTTTTTGTATCTAACGAAGTTGGGATTCTGGAGATATTCTGACTTTTGGCAACCAACGAAAAAACGGAATGGACCAATTCTTTTAACAACTCCCCACAAACTCCTCCTGATATAACTCATAAGAATTGTGGCCTCTGGAACGAGGATCCGGACCGTCATTGGAGCAACCTCTATTACATCTAAAATCCTATTGGAAAAGCAAACCTTCAGTCTCTTGAATTTTCGCAACGTAGCCACTTCTTTTATTGCTTTCTCTACCACCTCATTAGTCCACTGCTGGGGTGATTTAACATCAATGACCAATTCTTCCAATCTAGAAAGTTTTGAAATCATGTCGTAGTTGAAACTCACATCTTGAGTGCCATTTCCATTTCCAAAGGATACCCACAAGCGCTTCAAGAAGATCAAAGTCTCAATGTGAGGTGGTATATTAGTGATTCCACTCCCATGAATATCAAGTGATTCCAGATGCACGAGTTCCACAATGTTAGAAGGGAGCTCCACCAATTGTTGGCAATTGCTAAGGTGTAGGACCTTTAGGCCAGTCAAGATTGAAATAGATGATGGTAACGACGCGATTCCAGTATGAGATAAATCCAAAACTCGGAGATTTATCATATGCTCAAAGAATGCTGGGGGGATTATTTCCAGACCTAAATTGTTTTGTAGGAATAGGGTAGAAAGCATGCTACAGTTGGGGGAATCTGGTAATCGGTCCAACTCATTGTCACCCAAGGAGATCCTATTCTTGTTACTCCAAGATTCCTCATCTGGGGGTTCTCTTAATTCTTTGTTAGTTTCCACCAGATGTTTCAATTCAGGATTATCTTCCGATATGTATAAGGCCACTTGTCGGATGAATTTGTGCATGGTAACATGATAATCACTCTTACCTTCCTCAAGCAATGACACATTCTTTAGGCCAGTCAATATTATATCCCCAATCATGACACGCACTCTTACGTCATTGCCATCGCCAAGAAGATCTTCCGCCGCCCAACACTCCAACAAAGAATCTACGTGGATGTCGCTGTCTTCAGGATATAATGCACCATAAAGAAAACATTTCTTATACCGATCATCACCCAATTCATTATAACAAAATCTCAACAATTCATACATTTCCCTAATGCCTTTGCATTCTTGACTAGGCCACATCCTCCAACTATTCAATCCATCACTCCAAAGGCTTTCAGTGTTTTTCAATTTGAAAGTATTTGCTACTTTTTCAATCAAGAGCGGAAGTCCACTACACTCTCTGCACACTTGCCATGCAAGTGGCCCGATTCTTAAATCTTCAATGAGCTTTTTGCTTCCTAAAACATCTTGAAACATCTTCCATGACTCATCTGGAGACAAATATGCCACCTTAATCGCCTTGTCCACCATTTCATTATTACAAACATGACGCAGCCTAGTTGTCAATACTATTTTGCTGCCATTGTTGCTAACAGGAATCCCAATTTCGTTTAAACTGAGACATTCTTTGACATCATCCAAAAGGAGCAAGTACTTCTTTCCCTTCAACTCCGTATGTATTCTGTGGGCAACTTCATCAGCATTGCTTGTTCCTGCCATTGTCAGTTTCAGCCTTTGTGCAATAACGCGTAGTAGATGTTCTCTTTTTAGATTTTCCTTGCTCCCCTCTTTGGATAATGTGAGCCAGATGACTATGTCAAACATTGTGGCAACTTGATCATGGTTATTCAAGTTGAGCATGACGGTAGTTTTCCCAATCCCCACTGTCCCATAGATACCAATACCCTTAACTTTGTATCTTTTCAGCCAACCCAATATCTTCTCTAGTGGCTTTCGAAGAGTTTCAAATTTCCTGATATCTGGTCCTTCCCTCTTTATGACAGGTTCTGGTGCGCTATCGACCAACATTTTATCTCTGATTTCATTGCTCTCTTGCAAAAGATAGATTACTTTCTCGTGCATCTTTTTCATTTCTTCCCTGAAATCCGGACATGGAGAAGAAAACCAAAAAGATACATCTTCTTTGCTTTCTTTGTTATATTCGGCGATTATATCTTTCACTTGACCATCAATCTCCATCACCCTACGCCTCCATTCCACATAAGTTCTAGATGGCACCTTCGTCTTATTTTTCTCGACTTCAGTCTCAAAATCCTTCCTAACAGAACCTAAAACTTGTACTTCTTCATTTAAAGCATCACGAATTTCCTCCGCATTGTCCGAAAGTGTAACTCTGTGAGGTTGCCAAAATACCTGTGTAGCTTGGGAAAAAGCCTGCACTACTCCTGCTGTTGCCCCCACTACACCGGTAACTGCTCCTATTGTAGCCATCAAGATACTAAGAACCTGTAGCAGAAGACCTAGAAGAATTGAATTTAGACAAAGCATTAGCAAGAATGGACTAATTGCAGTATTGTACAAACTACCATCTCTACCTCGTGCTCAAGTAAAACATCTCTTTTTATTTGGTAAATTAATTCATGGAAAACCAAAATCCAATTACAGGTTTGAAGGGGCATCCCGCAGAAAAGAAACAACCAAAAGACAAGCAAACAGTAAACAGAAACAATGACCAAAAAGCACCAAGCTACCAGCTGGGCCTAAAAAAAATATCATCTTCAAAAGGGCAAAGAAAAAAAAACAATCACAAAGGAGCAAACACAATAGGGGAAATGTGTCATCCCAGAAACAGCAACTTCTTGTCCTTTCTTGATGATCCTCCAAGAACTTATTCATGACCTCAAGTCATTTTCTATCTTAGGAAGCACATAGCCAATCTCAAGACGCTTATGTCGGCAAACTCCCCCCCTTCTTTTTTTCCATAGCCGACAGCTATATAGAATTTAAAAGTAGTGTGGTGCAGGCCTCACCGATTCCCCCATGTTTGGCCCACTGTTGTCAAATATTGTGTTACAGTTTACAGACAACGCATGCATTTGTTATCGCAATTGAAGATGCAATAGAAGGGGAGGCTAGAAATTTGAATAGGACAATTCTTCAACAACAACAACAACATAACACATGTAGTCCCCAATCATTGGGGGTATGGGCGGGGAAAGATTGGAGACAGACCTAACCTTTGGCAACATGCACAAAGTGGTTGCTCT
The DNA here is from genome assembly GCA_025413875.1 of Rhododendron molle. NCBI lineage: Eukaryota > Viridiplantae > Streptophyta > Magnoliopsida > Ericales > Ericaceae > Rhododendron > Rhododendron molle. Next base: position 42,989,624 of record CM046398.1, read on the forward strand.
CAAAATACCACTAAAACAGTGGCCCCCCTATGCCTTTTTTGCAGCGAAACCATACCCTCAAATCAAAGCCAAATGGCATCAGAGAGGGCAGCTAGACCTAATTCTGACTTTTTAAAAATTACTTCCAACTCTATCTTATTAACCTGTATTGATTTTGTATTGAGAGTTTAACAAAACGTGTGCACTAAAGGTGTCCCGTGAAATAAGTTATTTCCAATTATTTAGGCAATGGTTTGTCTATCGTTTTACACCTGAATGAGGGTTATTTTTTTATTTTTTGATCCATGAATGAGGGTTATTTGCTCAGTTTGTTCTCTTGCTGAGCTATCGGTTGGACTTAGTGTGATTATGGGTTTATGCCCTGTTTGATGTAATTCTATTACTTACATTCTTCTACCACTTTTAATTATAATATAAAAAAAGGTGTTGATTCATTCATCAGTGTGTGAACAAGAGAGCATAGTACAACGAGACGAAGCACAAGATTTTCAAGTTGCAACTTGCTTCGATCCCACATTTTGTTTCAATCCACCAAAACAACAGAGCTAGGGCCACCCGAAAGCAATACGATAATACTTCTATGGCTTTTCATTGGATCATCGAAACCATGACGTCCAATCACAAATCCTTAACTACCTCAAAACCCTGTAAATCTAGACATGGGACTTAAAGAATGAGAGCGTTTGCTGCACCCGTCCTGCATTAATCATTATAGCTGATGCAAATATCATCATGAAAGTACGAAAAAATCTATCAGTTGCAAGATTCTAAACTGCCATCAGCATACATGTTTGTGGGCTGATTTGCAAACTCTGAGTCTCGTATGTATACATGTGCATGCATACTCATGATCTACTAGTATATTGGAGATGATTTAAAGAGAAATCCCCTTTTTCCAGTAAATGATTAATCATAAATCTATTGCTACCCATGTATTGCGCGTAGTATACTCATGATATCTAAGTTACCTTTTCAGTAAATGAGTAATGAGAAATCTTGTGCTACCTTCTAACTGTGATGAGTAATATTTTCTTTTTTGGGAGTGATTGCCAAAGAATGAGGTGAATTCAGGTCCCTATGCCTAGATTTTCCCCTCTCTCCATATCCTCCTCCATCTCTAATTTTCCGCAGCAGCCACAGTGCTACTCGCTGGATTTCCCATTGTTATCCATAATCTAATTCCCCCGGAAACACAGGGGGATGCAAGGGTGGCGGATGGAGCCACAAAGGCACTACAGCATGTAGTGCGCCTCGAGATGCTCCCCGAGATCTTATCATCGTGATGTCAACCATTCAGTCTATAGAGTCTGTTGAGTAGATTATTCATGAAATAAATTAAACTGATCAGACATCATTAGCTCGTTGGTTGGCCAACATTCATTATACAAAAATGAATTGTACAACAAATCTATCTTGATTATGCGGTTACTAAAGTCCGATTAATTTGATTATTAGTACAACTATAGTGTTCAACAAGCTCTACAAATGAACGGTTCATATCATAATGATAATATCTCAGTGAAGCGAACCAAGGCACTATACACCCTGTAGTGCACTAGCACAGTACATGGACCCCTTGTCCCAAAACGGACACTCCAAATTCAGCACAATCCCACTTTTTTAACGTAATCTTTTGGTATTACACTTGCGTATTTGGCCCCTTCAAGATCTTGATAATTTTATTTCAATGTAACTTTTTGGTATTACACTTGAGTATTCGGCCCCGCATGATTGGATTTTTTTTTAAATTTCTTTTACTACCGTAGTCCAAACTCTAAAATTCTTTTGAATTTGACTCCCTCTTTGTGAAATTCTTGTGTACGCAACTACCCTGACTATTGACAAATCATACCCCAATCCACCCCTCACCATTTTCCCCCATCCCAATCCAAGTTCCAATTCTGAAAGATCCCAGCAACATATTGGTATACATTTACAGTGCTCAATCCTACATATAACAGTTCAAACAACGCATACGTACACATGAGAGAGAGAGAGAGAGAGAGAGAGAGAGAGAGAGAGAGAATTTTTACCCGGGGAATCATAGACGAAGATGTACAGAAACCATCAAGAGCACATTATTAAAGCTGAAAAATCCAGAAATGGAAGATTATCGCTCCAGTTTGGAGGTAGCAAAGTAAATTGATAAGTTGGAGAAAGACCGAGACTTTTCCCGACAAAGACTTTAGAGAATGAGTGGTCCGAAATGGAACGCCCCTCAGAACGGTAAAGTCTGTATTCACACACTGTATTTTACTCCCTCCGTTCCAAAATAATAGTCCGGTTCGGTCTCCAATGCATTTTTTAGATTGGTAATATTTTTTAATCTATAATGAATTTTATGTGCAATATGGATCTCATATGATAGATCTCAATTAGTTCTATTATACAAAATTTTTAAATTTTTTAAAGACAATGTAAATTGAAAGATATTAACATTTTAAAAGTTGTATTGGAGACTGAACCGGACTATTATTTTGGAACGGATGGAGTAGGTTTTTTTTTTTTTTATCCGACACAGTATTGTAGGTAGACTGATGATATTTTGACTCAGGGATTTGATCTTTGCCCGAGTAATCATTGGAGGGGGTTTTAGTGCAGAGGCTTCAAGTTCCAGTTGTCCATAAAAATTTTATCCGCCAAATCGACTTTTATAGTCTAACGGCACTTTTTCACCTGTTCCTCATCGATGGTGTGAAATCGATTCTCGTTAGGAACGCAAACGTTTGGCGTGGTAGTCAATGGCCTGTGGACTTGTCTCACATGTATGCCGCTTATCACTTTCTCATTTTTTTACGATTAGACTAGGTATCTATTGAGTGGAAAAAAAAAAAAAAACCACTACTCAGGAAATTGGGAATGGAACTGATCATGTGTTGATATAAAAATTTGTTGCTTGTAAACCCTTCAAGTAGGGATGTTTGCGGAAAAAAATAAGCACCGATGAGTGAAATTATATCGAAGGTAAATTTCACTGGGCTCCGTTCCCGAACGCTAAATAAGTATTTATTTTTTAAGAAGCCAATTTCAAACTTAAAAATAATGGGTTTATTAAAATCTAAAAATATGCAATATGAATCTTGTTTGAAAGATCTCATTGAGATATTTAATACAGTGCAAAGAAAATCAAAAAATTATTTTTTATTTACATTATTTTTGAGTTTGAAAATATAAAATAAGTAGTACTTATTTTTTAAAAAGGTGTTTTGAAACGGGCTCGACCTCCTGAGGTTTGCATTAGGTACATTTATCGCCTTCACCAATGAGAAATTGCTATACCGTCCTTGAGATTTGTATTTCAATTTCAATTAACCCTATTCCATTACCTGACCATTAATTTTATTAACATATTTAAATTGCATAATCCCTAAATATTATACTATATCTTGGGAAATAATTTTGTCATTCCCTTTTTTGTTAACGTCACTCCCCTGCAAGTGTATTTACAAAAATACACTTGCAGGGGAGTGACGTTAACAAAAAAGGGAGTGACAAAATCAGCAGCCTATATTTATCTCCCAATAATCTTACATTGTTGTTTTGAAAAAAAACGTATATCACTGTAGTGATTTATTAGACCATCCACAATGGTATAATAAAAAAAGGATAATCAAAAGTTGACACATCAGCTTTTGATTATTCACTTAAGAGGTTGCTAAACTTAACAATGTCGAGTTTCACAATGGTCACTTTTGGTCCATAATCAAAATAAGAGTCCAGTACAATCTCACTCTCTCTCCCCCTTTGTTTTCTGCCATCCACTCCCCTCCATTTACGTTTTTTTGTTGGCAAAAATATATTGATTCCCTCTCTTATTTTTTTCGAGAAAAATCGATGACTTTCTTCCCTCCTATTACGATTTTTTTTGGAGGAAAAAAATAGAAACGGGAAAAAAAAAATGAAATACCTTAATTTGGCGATGATTGGTTGAATTGTAGATAATCGAGAAATATGAGCTTCACTTTTTGAGGGTAAAAAAGAAAAATAGTTTGTGGGTGAAGTGAAGAAAATATAGAGTAGGCAAAAAAGAGAAGAAAAAAATACCAATTGAAATACGTGTGTATGCAAATTTTGGAAGTAGTTAACTTATGTGGTGTGGAGTCCACAAATTTTGATTATTGAAAAAGGTTGCTAGTTTTGGTTATCCAAAGCCCAAAATTTGATTATTTCTAAGAATGTTGTTAAGTTTGATTATACCATTGTGAGCCATTTTTTGCACCAATATTGTTAACTTTAAAAACAGTTGGCTTTTGATTATACCACTGTGGATGGTCTTAATCCTTCTTCGCATGTTTATATTTGAGCTAAATTAGCTCAATCTTTGGCAAAATGTTTTTGTGTGCGGGCATGCCAGAAAATAATAGAAATTATCATTTTCAGATTAACTCAAAAATAGCTAACTTAATCAGGCAATTGTGATTATCCGTTCGATTACCTCAATGAAGAGGATTTTTCTATAAGGCATCAACCAAATTGAATCGACACTCTTCAAACAGAGAAATTAGAAAAGATAACTGAATATAAGCAAGTTTATATACAATTACTCTTAAGATTTCAGCAAGAACTAGACAAAAATATAAGCATGTTTAAATCTAATCAAAAGCAAGCTTATACGCGATTGCTCTTTAGCAAGAACAAGACAGAACAATGTAAGATAACTTGAATTTAATCAAAAATAAGCTTACATTCAAATAAGTCTTCAAACTTGCAAAATATTAAGCTCCAACTACATTAACTACTTCGAACTAATTCCTTAGTCCTAAACTATTTTAAATCTCCGAACAACCATTTTTTGTACGGGATGTCAGATGATAATTTGTCAGGGCCCTCATTCTTCGATCTATTTATAGACAAATTGTCTGTCTATAGTTCTCGTTCTCCACATTTTCCTTGAATGTTTGAGTCTTCATTCAAATTTGATTTGAAGTGCCATAATTTCCTCCGAGAATGATTGTAAAAGCCTTCAAACTGCTGTTGGCTTCAGAAAACTCTTCTGCTTCCCACATTTGCTGCAATAGATCGTGGCTAAATAATATTTAGTAAATATGTTGGTAATGGGCTCTCTATTCCTGTGCAGCATGAGTGAGTGCTTCGAAATGGTTTCCCACACAGATATGGATAAATATAACTGATTCCTCCTGTAAGATGCCTCTAATTGACATCGTTCGATGATTAAAGAGTTAATCAACTATTATAGTGACTAATCTTTCTGACATTTGTCACTTTATGACCAAACGTGGTCGTTTACAATTTAAATAAAATACCGTATGGTACTAAAATAACATCATAATTAAGCCTGTTGATCTCATGTATCTCAGACATAATTATAACGTGTTTTGATTGGTCTGTGCATTGTTTAGTGCCACGTGTAATTTTTTCATTTGGGGTATATTTTTGGACGTAAGCAGCTTAATACTAGTCATTATATATCATCTACTAAATTTGGAGTTGTTTATCAAAATCTATTAATTAGCATAAACGTATATTCGTCTTTTGGCCATGTACATTTACATTGAAGTTTTTCTCAAGCGTGTTTACTTTTTTTAACCCCCAGTGAAACACATTCGTGTATAAATGTGACAACTTTAATCATAAAATTTAATTGAAGAAAAATTTAAGAGTAGTGCTATGTGCACCGATCAAAACCATACCGACGATGTACTGACGACCACGCATGGCCCACTTCGGCCACGAAAAAATGGGGTGTTTTGGATCGAGCACCTACACACATCGGATGCCATTGATTCTCGCGTGGGGCCTCTCTTCTTTTTTTTAGAATTTTTGGACGGCTCGGATCGACAGTCCGGTGGTCGAAGTGGGCCCGGCGCAGCCGTCGGTACACTGTAGGTATGCTATGGTCGGTACCAATATCATTTTCGAAAATTTTAAGTATTTTCACCTCGCCGGTTCACTGATCGTGTAAAATAAATTTGGTTATATCAGTGTCCATAATTTATTAATAGCACAAACAGAATTTCTTTAAAATGAAAACTCAAGTATTGTGTTACCAGCTCCTTTGGAGGTGTGAGAAATGTAAAGATAAGAAAAGAGAGCCATTTCTCACCAAATCTCACCATTTTTTATAAGATTGGATGAGAGAATGGAATGGTCAATTAAAATATATTTTTTGGTACTTTTCTCTCCAATACTCACCAAAATTGCTCAATCCAAACGAGGGATTTTACAACAGATTAAATTGTTTCCACTGGTGGTGGAAAATTCCATTTTTCCACCATCACCTTTTTCGGTTCTATCGTGTGTTTGCTATTGATCTGAACCGTCTATCTTGTAGGCCCCATATAATAGTGTATCCTTGTGAAAAATAAACTTGATCGGACATCGATAGGAGTATGAAAAATTGAATTTTTCTTTGTAAAATGGACAATTTATCTTATTATTATTGACAGAAATCAGATCATTCATTTTATAAATCAAAATTCAAATTTTGATATATTTATTGACTTTCGATGAAGCTGATTTTTTTGCATGGCAATACTATACTGCGGGTCTTATAATATGAACGGTTCAGATTACAATAACAGATATTTGATAGGGTCCATAATAAACGATGGTAGAAATATGAATTTTTACACCGACGGTGAATAGAATTTTATTCTATTTACAAGAAAAAAATCATATAACAGCTGTTAAATTCATGTTCATAACTGTGTTCTCTGAGTGGTTCGATGTAAGTGGACCCATATCGAACAGCGACTTGTGTTCCAAAATTGCGGAGCATTGGTCCAAATTCTACAGCCTGGGTGCAATAGACAGTCGCGTTCAATGGCGTTAGGTATGGCATAGAACCGATTTTCCGACCGGATGAAGGGGAAGAAGATGGGTCAGTTCTGACTTTATTATTTCATTTCTACAAGAAACCAATTTGTTCCTCCGTACCTGACAAGAAACCAATTTGTTCCTCCGTACCTGACTCTTTCTCCTCGATTCGCTCGTTTTCCATCCTGGGTTTCTTTTCCAAGCCTTTTGAGAAATTAGTGGAGTAATAGTTGAAGAAGGAAGAGAAAATGAATTGCTTGTTTCCTTTCAAGGAAAAACCCGAATCCCGGAAAGCGAAATCCTCCGAGGAAGTTGTCATAGCCAAGGAGCACAATTTGAGAGTGTTCTCTTACTCTGAGCTCAAAACTGCAACTGATAATTTCAATAGCTCGCTAAAAGTTGGGGAAGGTGGATTTGGCAGTGTATATAAGGCTACGATTAGGCATCCAAAGGGGAAGGATGGTGTCCCAACAGCGGTTGCAATTAAAAGGCTTAAAGGCGAGCTGGTAATTTCGAGTACATTTTTTTTTCCTAGTTTCTTATTTGGTTCAAAATTCTTGGATAATTTTGATTTCCGCGTTGATTGTTTTTCTAATTTTTGTTTGCAGTAATTTGAATTGTATAGCATCATATTACTTGCTGCTCTTAGGGGTGGGAATTGCCGACACGACTCGTTAACGCGACAACAACGACCCAACACGTAGTTAGAGGGTTTGGATCGGCTACTTTTTGGGGCGAGTATAAATATGACACAACACGAATATTGATTGTGAATGTATACGGGTTGGACTCACGTAACTCGATAAGGACACAGATAACCGTTTAACTTTCCGTGTCGTTTACTCGGAATGGCATGACTCGAACACGATACGACACGGCACAATGTGGCGGGGCCAATTATATGCCTATGATTTTGCTATTGTTGGCTAAAGTTCTTGTTGATGTTTGAAAGCATGCTAATTTTTGTTATGGATTAACAGGTTGTCCATGTATACCATTGTTACATGTGCGATTTTATGTATATCTTTTACACATTTTTAACTAAAGGATTTGACAGTGTCAACCGGAACATGACACAGTTTTAAGCAGGTTGGGATGGTCGATATACATGATGACTCTTTTAAGTTAACAAGTGTTTTGACACAAACCCCAAATTGACATGACACGACAGGATGCCCACTCCTAGGCCTTGCACTTATCCGTTTTTTGCTTTAGTTATTGTGGGAATTCTATAGTGCACACCTTTTTTAGCGTGGACCATAGGTTGTTTATCCGTTAGAGGTGGTCAGTGGTCACGGGTTCGAGTCGCAGATACACACCCTTTACTTGCCAGGTAAGGCTGCGTCCATCCAACCAGACCAACCTTCCTCAGGCCTTGCAGTAGCTTGAGCATCATACACAGGATAACCCTCTTAGTGGTGGCGTTATGCGTTGAAGTATTGCGAGGTCACCTCAATGTCAAATAAAAGTAGTTTTGAATCAAGGGGTGTTGGGTTGCAACTAAGAGTAGTATTCAGTTATGCTCACAATGGTGTTGGATATGAAATTATGACTGAAGTGTCTTAGTTATGAGCGGTATTCGTAATGCACTAAAGCATCAGTTCCAAGTTCATTTGTTTGGCGGATCAAAAAAAAAAAAAGTTCATTTGTTTGAGATCCAACCGCTTAAAGTTGTGATGCATGAAGTATGCATTTTTTAGGGGTCATGCAATGAAGTTGGACCCTAGTAATTCGAATACCATTTTTAGTCCTTTAGTTGGAGCATTTGACGAGAAATTTATCTCAGGAAGCACATTTAAGGGTGGAAAGATCAAATAATTCATTTTATTTGATAAATTTATGTTTTTTTTTTTCCCGGTAAATGTACTCTTCCATATAAGCCCCAAACAAGGAAAAAACATCATGGTCCAAACAGGACACAAAAAACTAGCTCAGCCAACTCTCTTGAAGGAGCCACCAAGAAGAAAAAAAACTATACAACCAGGCACCTATCAACCAAAGAAAAGAACCAACGGAAATTAAACTTCTACTGTAGAAGTCAACCGTGGGAAAGGAACTCCCCAAGCCCTGAACAATACCTTGTTCTCCTGCGTGGAATCGATATTTCGCCAAGCCATCATGGCATCTCTAATGTTGTTGCAAATCTTGGAGCCCGACGGATCAGCCTCCATCATCTTGTGCTGAAAGATCCTCATATTCTGCTCACACCAAACTCCATAAACAGTAGCAGCCAGTGATAATTTGAGAATAGATTTCCTAATTGTCTTCCCCTTAGAATGCAGCAAGAACCATTTCTTTTCATCTTCCCACATAGTTTATGTTGCAATGCAGTTATATATTTTTGGCATCTTACTGGCAACATGTTTTTTGAAGCTTTGGAAGTAGTGGGGTGAATTGCATATTAAGTGATGCAGTGTATGTATCAGGAAGCACATTTAAGGGTGGAAAGATCAAATCATTCATTTTATTTGATAAATTTATGTTGCAATGCAGTTATATAGTTTTGGCATCTTAGTGGCTACATGTTTTTTGAAGCTTTGGAAGTAGTGGGGTGAATTGCATATTAAGTGATGCAGCGTATGTATCAGGATTCAGGAACTTCTAGAACCCATGGAATGATGACATCGGTATTCCTATAAGTTTTTGATTCGTTGATGACCCTTATTTACTCTCATAATTGATTAGTGAATTCCCTCTCCACAGTCCTCATTTTGTTGTTTGGAAATTGTTATCAAGTTCACCAAAACTGTGTTTTATATCTAGTTTGATTTTCTTCGGATGTAGGATTCTAGAGAATGGCTGACTGAAGCTCAACTTCTTGGCGTTGTTGATCACCCTAACCTAATGAAACTCCTGGGATACTGTTCTGTAGTTGGGAAAAGAGTGGTACACCGCCTATTGGTATATGAATATATGCCCAATGGGAGCTTAGATTATCATCTTTTCAACAGGGCTTCGACAACTCTGCCTTGGACGTCAAGATTAGAAATTATTCTTGGTGCTGCTCAAGGATTGGCTTATCTGCACGAGGGACTGGAAATTCAGGTCAGTTTATGTTATCAGTTGACATTAATGATGATATTTTATGGATTCTTTGAGTGTTTAAGTTCAAATAATCTAACCTTCATGAGCCATCATTCTAACTAGCTATTAAGAGGGATGTGAACATTTGTTCATAATCCAGACCCTGTCAGCTCAGAGAATTGTACTGAACATAGTAATAGGCGCTGCTGAAAAGTACCAATTACTAGACATTGATGTTACCAGATGCGTACATGCACTGTTTGATAATCCTAGTTAGCACTTTATAGTTTTGCTTTTCTTGATAACAAGATGCTACTGTATGAGTAGTTGAAGTAGTTTTCCTTGTGTTAATCTTGAAGGTGATTTATCGGAACTTCAAACCTTCACATGTGCTCTTGGACGAATACTTCAAGCCAAAGCTTTCTGACAGTGGACTCGCTAAGAAAGGCCCTACTGATGACTATGATCATGTCTCTACAAGGGTAAGTAAATTGTGTACAAATGAGACCATAGAAAATGTCATGCATTTGTACTTAGCATAACAGGTCAACCTATTTTATTTACTCCTGTATTACGCTATGAACTTAGTATTTGAAAATCTTAGACGAAATCTTTATTTAATAGATTGCTTTGCTTTCTTAGTTATATCGAATTTAGCTTGTCTTGGAATTTTACGAAGTATCCTTATCTACTTCTTACCACTTGTAGAGCCTATAGAAGGGCTCTACGGGGATGTTTTAATTAGTTAGTGGGATGTATTCAATATTGCTTATGGTTTTGGTACGGAGATGTCATTACTTGAAGAGCTTATCTTCGTCCCACGTCAGTTTAACAGAGCAAACATAAATCTTGTTTGCATTTTTCACACAGATCACCATCCAATAATCATCACCGGATCATTACATTGATCATTAGCTCATCACTTCCACAAAGTTGGTCCCCCATCATCACGGTCTATACCAGAGCCTGCAGCTACAGATTTGTGTACATCAGATGGGAACCACCGTAATTTTCATAGATCCACAGTTACCACAACTCCACAACAACCGCCGCAATGCCATAAACTGCAGTACAAAAGCTTCATGAGCTTCCACAACAAACAGCGGAGAAGCAATAGCCTCCTGATCATCAGCTACTGCCATCAGCGACAACTCATCTCTGCCATCCTAGGGAAAAATAGATAAAAGTTTAAACATTGATCTCAAGCCACATTTGTGCACCCTTGACTTTCTCTCGCATTTTGTCGACCATAGACACCCAGCTGGCCCAAAAATAAAATAAAGTCAATAAATGGATAATCATGATGTTCACTAATTGGATCTAGCTGGTCGAAGTTGAGGTCTTCTCAGCCAGGGAGAAACGATGGGATACAAGAAAGATTAGATGAGGACTTGCGTATTCACTAGATTTTGGTTTTTGGGTACTTTTATAATATTCTATCTTGATTTAGGACTTTAGGAATAATGTTTGTACAATCTTTGGCCTTAAAGGACTCTACAGGAGATGTTTTACTTAGTTGATGGAATGAACAAACGTTATTGTTTCTTTCGAATTGGTGTGGGTTCTCTTTCTCATTCTTGCGGATTCCTAGGGGTTCTATTCTCTGTTCTACATCTTTTTTGCTTCCCATAATCTTCTTGATATTCATGATTGACAAGCAAAATCTCGCATGATGATTTGTGTAGATGCATTATTATTGTAGTTCAGTTGAGAACTTTTTGTTATTGTCCCCCTTATTTTTTTCATGTCAGGTGGCTGGGACGATTGGATATATTGCCCCAGAATACCTCTCCACGGGTCACCTCTCAGTCAAGTGCGATGTATATAGTTTTGGTGTAGTGCTTTACGAGATTCTAGCAGGGAGGCGGCGACGGGATAGAAACCTGCCACTGGATGACCAGTTGCTTCTAGAAGGGGTGAAACTGCACCCAGTTGACAGTGACCTGCCACTGGAGGACCTGTCGCTTCTAGAATGGGTGAAACTGCACCCAGCTGACAGTAAGGGATTTAGCACGATCATTGATGCACGTCTGGAAAATCAATACTCTCTCAGTGCAGCTCGCAAGATTGCCAAGTTGGCAGATACCTGCTTGAACAAGTATCCAAAGTATCGCCCTAGAATGAGTCAGGTGGTGGAGATCTTGAAGCAGGTGATGGAGGAGTCAGTAGAGGAAAGTTATTCTGAGAAAAGGAGGTCCGAGTCATCTGCTTCTTCTAACTTGGTTGCCCTAAATAAGTACTCAGATCAAATGGGAGACATTGACACTTCAAGAAGGATGAAAGGTACACTTACCTCAACCTAGAGATACACACAGTTAGGGTTATAAATGAAGAATTTTATGAACCCGAAGGCTTTGTTTGCATCTTAAATTTATGGAGGGAACAGAAGAAAAGAGGCTTGTGAAGCTAATTTTTCCCCGCTTTCCCCCCTGCTTTTTTTCCCCCTCCTTAGATTCTTCTGCACATCCAAAATGTAAACATAGCCATCAGATGATTTTTTTATAAAAAGGCCCCGTTTCTGCTGAACTAAAAGTTGTAGACTACTCGTACAACTTTTTTGGTCTTGTTCTTGTTCAATTTTTTTTTTTTTTTTTTGTGTTTTTTAGTTTTGCCCCAAACTTTTATGTGTTATTGGTCCGTCTCGACAAGAAGAATCGGAAAGGTAAAAAATTATGACTTTTACCCAATATTTTTAGGAAATATCCAAGTAAAAGCCCAAAAAGCTGACTTTTTGTGGCTGGCACTTTTTTTTGAAATCTTTTACAGTTACAAGTGTTTGAACATCAGATATTTATGTTGTGGGCCTTGTATTTGTTTCGAGTATTGACTAGAGTCTCAAAAGCCACATGTCCGTTTTCGTTTTCTTATTTATTGTGAGTGTTTATAGTGGCTACATGAAAAGTTTACAGACCGGATCTAATGTGCAGGATGGTTTGCTCTTAGAGGGGGCTTCTTATATAGTCGTGGTAAATCAATCGCCCGGAAATTGTTACTAAAAGAACTTGATGTGCATATACGACTGACTTTGTGTTCATGGCCCACTTCAAATCCCGTTACTTTGTCCCTTTTGGACCTCAATGGATTGATCCATATACCCAGCCACGTACTTCGTTCCATTTTTTGTCCATTTAACAATTTGAACAATCATGCTTTTAAGAAGAGCAACAGATGATATATTTTCGCGAGTAAATTTCAGTATTATTTTCGTGAAACATAAAATCTTGACCCTATAGTAGGTTCTGCTGCTTGCAATAAAACATGTGATCTCTGTACGCTCCACCATGTGCATAGACTGGACGTACTCAGTAACGATAAAATCATGGTTATCCGCGGATTGCCTCACACAATGATTATATTTTTTTTTATGTTTTCAGGCTTCCTAAAACTTGATGAACAGAATTTATACACACCAGATCCAAAGTCGAGGGGAGAGGAAGATTCGGAACGTTTGCAATTGCCAGTGCATCAATATTCAGATCCCCCAATAGGTATATTTGGCCGTGGGAGTACCAGTGGCAATGCCCGGGAAGAAGGTGTATTGTCCATGGGGGAATGGATCAACGAAATGGGAGAGGCAGAAGACAAGGGATCGTTGAATGAAGTCACAGAGTCATTTTATGAGGAACTCTTGGAGGAGATCTTGTTGGGAGAATTGGAGGAAACTCCTCCAGACCAAAGAGAATTAGAAGAATCGAACCGTCATCTGTTGAAAGTTCCTCCCACAATCTCTCACCATTTTTCTATCCTCTGCATTCTAGATTTGTCATCTACTGAGATAAACTCTTTGCCACAATCTATTTCCAGATTAGTAGCACTCCAAAAATTGTTTTTGAGAAGCTGTGAGCTTCTAATGGAATTGCCACCTGAAATTGGAGAACTCGTGAATCTTGAGGTGCTTGATCTTGAAGGGACTGAAATTCTCTGTCTACCAAAGGAGATTGCCAAACTAGTTAATTTGACGTGCTTGAAAGTGTCATTCTATGGCTATGCAAATCAGACAGTAATTCCAAGGAGGGTCTTGTCAAATCTTTCAATCTTGATCGAGTTAATCATTGATGTGACTCCATTTGGAGAATGGTGGGAAGTAGAAGCTATTGTAGATGATCTGTGTAGCTTAAAGGAGTTGAGAACTCTGCAATTGTATTTACCCACTGCTGAACCATTGGAAGAACTCACATTGATATTTCCAGGTTTGGCAAACTTCAGATTTACAGTTGGCCGTCAAGAAGAGCACTTCATTTCCCGTTTGCCCCACGATGTTGAAGAGGAATTCAATAACCGGGAGAAATTGGAGAAAGGCTTGAAGTATTTAAATGGAAATAGCATACCAAATGGAGTTACCGAGGTACTCAAACATGCCAATGCTTTTTTTCTACAGCGCCATTGGACCGCTGAGAGCCTATCAGAGTTTGGGCAAAAAAATATGACTCAAGTGAAGTTTTGCTTGGTCATGGAATGTAATGAGTTTCGGTCCATCATCGACTCTGAACAGTTTAATCAAAGAAAAGATGGTAGGGGTGAGTCTGAAGATTTTGAGTACTTTGATGAAGCAAATGTACTTGGATCACTTGAGAGATTGATTATTCGCTACATGAAGAATATGGAGAGCATTTGGAAAGGGCCAGTTGGGAAAGGGTCTCTATCCAATTTGAAGTCCTTGGCGTTACATACATGCCCCAAGTTGACTACCCTTTTCACAGTCGACATGCTTATTAATCTCACAAACTTGGAAGAGCTTATAATTGAAGACTGTCCAAAACTTGACAGCCTCGTGAATCTCAAAAGTACCGGCTCAAAGCCAGGCCTTTTTCTCCGGAGCTTGAAGAAGATTTCTCTTCTAGAGCTGCCAGAATTGGCCAGCATCTCCAGTAGCCTATGCATTGCTCCGAATTTAGAGAGGATGGTCATCTTTTATTGCCCAAAGCTCGAAAAGCTTTCTACCATGGAAGTTTCGAGTACAGATTTGAAGGTAATTAAAGGAGAGAAGGAGTGGTGGGATGCGTTAAAGTGGTACGAATCGGATCTGAGCACGGAACATGAAGATTATTTGGCTCGTCTTTTTATCCCTTTGAGAAGGGACGGGGATCTGATGGCTCAATTAACAAAAGACTAGACTGCTGCATATGGTCAGGGCGAAGTTGGAAGCTACCTGACGGTTGTTTTCATTTTGCATTCATGGATTTTTTCCAGCAACAATGTCTGTTGAATCTTTAGTGTCAAACCTTTGAATGGTTTGTCTTCATCCACCCAACCCGTACTTGGCGGGTCGAATATTCTTTCAACTGAAAGCAATACGCAGTCTCAAAACTTGACGGGTTTCGAACCGGATTAAGGCAGGTTGGGAGGAAAAAAGTTTCGATACAACAATTATTCGTAATGCCCTCACACATGATGTGGGTCTTACCCCATGTGAGAGAGGCGTTACAAATGATAGTTGCATTGAAAATTGGCTCGTTTGGGGAGGGTGGCAAATTTTAAGAGAAAAAAAGGAATGCTGAATAAGATAGGCAAAAAAGAGAGAAGATGATTAACAAGGTCATTTAAACAACATCAATGAATAATTTTAAAATGAAAACTAAACTAGATTTTAAAAGTTCACCGCAACGTGTATGGTATTTTTATGAACATTATGAAAATTTAACTCGCAGCCAACCTAATCTGTCACCTAACGGCTTATCACTTGCCCAACCCAACTGGTTCGAACTCCCCAACGGCAAGTGCCAGTGTAGGTCGGTTTAGTGGGTTGGTGGATTTTTTTGTGTAGGTCGGTTTAGTGGGTTGTCGGATTTTTTTGCATAACCCTTTGATTTGGTGCCGATAGCATTTTAAATTTATTGACATCTAATTAAAGAATTCATTGAGATATTTAATTCGGTGTCAAGAAATCTACAAGATTACACCTGAAAGTATTTACTTTTTGTATGAAAATTGCACGACTTTAGGAACGGAGAGAGCATGAGAAAATTGACATCCAGTGGAGTGATATATAGTTAATTTTATTTTTGAAGGTTCAATCATGTTTTAGGAGCTCTACCAGAAACTTCAAAAGTTAGAGCCCACCCTTCAAATTTCTATCATATATCTATCTACCGATTTGAAGGTCGAGTCCCTATTTACTCCCTTTTAGGCAAGTACCAGTGATTTGACCGTTTCGAACTTCTGTCCTATTTACACCCTTTTAGAAGGGCAATTTCTTTCGTTTCGTCTTTGAGGGTTTTTCGCTCGGCAGGTTTCGACAATGAGCCTTCCACGGGTTCACCTACGGAAATCATATTACGACTTCTCCTTTCCTATAAATAATAGTAAAAATTTCAAAATGGCACATGAACTTTGCATCAAATGTCACCGAGACACTTGAACTTAAGTTTATTTCAATAAAATACATGTACTAACAAAATTTCCAAATTTAGACCCCCGCTGTTATACTCAGTCCAAAAAATTATCGACACGACGTCACTTACTCGTTTAAGTGGCCATTGCACATGTTTCTAACAGGGAACGATACACCCAAGCCAAACCCCTCACTTTACCTCACGTTTTGGAGGGAAAATGATCTTAACCTAATTGATTTCCCTCCATTTCTCTCTCTAGAAGTCTGACTATTGTTCTACCATCTCTCTCAAAAGTGATGGGTTTCTCTTGGGTGCATCATCCCCGGCCTATTGGAAACATGTGCAATGGGGTAACTTAACCGGGTTGGAGATGTTATGTCAGCAATTTTTGAGACGGAGTATAACGACGGGGTCTAAATTTGGAGATTTTGTTAGTACAGGTGTTTAATTAAAATAAACTTAAGTTCAGGTGTCTCTATGACATTTGGTGCAAAGTTCAGGTGCCATTTTGAAATTTTTCCTAAATAATAAGGGTAAGTGGAATTATTGTGTTTCCAATATGTAATAGAACAAGTTCATTTATTATTGTTGATAATTAAAAAGAGAAAATATACACGGTGAACACGACGTGTTCAGAAGCTTGTTTGGTTGCCGGGGGAGAGGGGGTTTCAGGAGGAGGTGGGAGGAAAGCCCCGAAAGCTAAAACTAAAAAAAATTTGGGTATTCCGATTCATTTTGTCAAGACAAATCAACAAGAGGTCTGTTGTAATTTCTTTCACGATATATTAGTAGATTAATACACTGGTTCAAACACTAACTCAAATTATGAAAACTATGAAAACCTTTCCAGAATAAATGTAAAATTTATTCCCTCCACTTTCAAAAGATAGTCCACTGCACAATACAAGAATAAGAACTTAGAAAAGGTAGCAAGAACTTCTTGCCCTGCAACTCCATTGATATTCTTTCGGCAATCAGCAACTTCATGCGCATTGCTAGAGGTAAATTCATCCGCATTGCTAGAACCTCCTATATTAGTGGTCATATTTTCCCTGTGGATCCCCTCTGTCGATACTTCGAGCCAAATGACTATTTCAAAAGTTTTGACAACTCCTTCATGTTTATTCAAGTTGCGCATAATGGTTGTTTTCCCAATCCCCACCGTCCTGAAGATACCTATTTTTTTGACTTTGGAACTTCCTAGCAATTCCAGAATCTCCTGGATCTGCTTTTCATGTGCCACAAAATCGTTATCTGATCTCTCTTTGTTCATAACAGGTTTGGGTGGCAGATCAACAAACATTTTATCTTGGAGTTGATTGCTTTCTTCCCCAAGACTCTTTACTTTCTTGTAAATCTTTTTGAAAGCTTCTTTGAAATCCACATACGAGAAAGACCGGAAAAATGCATTTTCTTTGCTTTGTTTGTCATATTTGGCTCTTTTTTCCTCCACTTTCTTATCAATCTCCACCTCCGCGCCGACCTATTCCAAGTAGTCTTCAGATGATACCTCTCTCTTATTTCTTGATGCTACATGCTCAAATCGTTTTTTATAGAACCTAGTTTCTGAATTGCCTCGTTTAAAGCAATAATTATTACATCCACAATTTTGCCCGAAGAGCATATCTTTCGCCCTTAGTGGATTCTAGAACGCTTACTTAAGGCCACAGTTTGCCCTCCTGTCGCTATTACTGAAAATGTAGCTGTAGCAAATCTTCCTATAAAGCTCTTTGATCAATCCACTTTGTTGGAAGAGGATGATTTTTAGTATTTGGGAGATAAAGAAATGTTTAAGTGGAGGGGGTATTTGTATCACAATAGAACTCTATGGATGGTTCTAGTCTACAAATATTTCTTACAAGATGTTTCTTATAGAAAATTCTAGATTTATACATGTGCTCTAACTAAAAAATTTAGATATTTTGACAAGGAGCTTATAGAAGCTAGAAATTAAGACTCATCCAAAAAGAGCCAAGAAATTCCTGGCCGGTCCCAAATTTTATATTGGGTTCCATGCAAACCATTTTTTAAAGTGCTATCCCATCTAGACCATTTTTAAAGATGCTTTTACTATTTTACCCCTATCACTTTTCATACTCCAAGAATTCACACCTCTTAGAATTCACACCCCAAAAAATTCACACATTCCAGAATTCACACTCCCAAGAATTCACACCACGTCCAAAATTTACACGCCTCAGAATTCACACCCCGCCCAAAATTCACCCCCCCAGAATTCACACCCCAAGAATTCACACCCAACAGAATTCACACCCCCAAAATTCACACCCCCAAGAATTCACACCCCTCAGAATTCACACCCCGTCCAAAATTCACACCCCAAGAATTCACACTCCATAGAATTCACACGCCTTTATAGAATTCACACCGTTTATAGAATTCACACCCTTGGATCAATGGTGAATTCTGTCTTTTGAACATGTGAATTTTGCATTTTGGGACTTGTGAATTCTACATTTTGTACAGTTTAATTGTCTCAAACCATCAAATCTCTCTGCAATAAGAAAATGAAACCACTAAACCACCAAATTCAAAACCTTACCCCATGGATTTGGAATTTTTTTCAATTTTTCTCAAACAGACAGATACGTGGATGTAAATATATATATACATATCCATATATACACATCACAGATAGAGGGAGAGAGAGGAAATCAAAAATTCACATTCATTTGCACTATTCACACCTTTGAAAAAAGACACAATTCGCACACAAATGAGGAATTCACACATTCAGAAAAGACACAATTTACACCCAAACGAAGAATTCACACCTCCGGAAAAAAAACAGAATTCACATTCCAACATCACATTTCCAAATTAAGAATTTACACCTCCCAGTTACATAATTCACACCTCCAAAATAAACCCCAAATTTGTTGGTGTGAATTCTTGCTGTGAATTCTTGGTATGATTTTTGGGTGAATTCTTGCTGTGAATTTCTTGTGTGTGAAATCAGCTCCGATACACCTCTGAATGAAGAATTCACAGCTAAATGAAGGATTCACCCCTAAATGAAAAATTCACCGCTAAATGAAGAATTCACACCAAAGCAGATCAGAGAAAACTTGAACAAGTTATCAGAAAACTAGGTTCTATACTAAAGATTAACAAAAATTAGGTTCTATACAATCAAAAAGATTCTACAACAAAAAAATCAAATTAAAACAATAACCGAGTCGTCCAGAATTTCACAAGTAAAAAACTCGTCTAACAATGAAATTCAAGACTTTTGATCTAAAAGCAAGAGAAAATATCCGCAGACACTCAAGGATTAACAACTATCCATCAACTGCATCAATAAACGGTCTATATGTAAAACAAGCAAGCATAGATTAAAACCTAAATCCGACACATCGAAATACAAGAGTAGATCGAAGGAGTAATATAGAAAACAAAAGCGCTCATCTCAAATCGAGAAACCGAAAAACCACGAAACAAGAATTCACACCCCAAAATTTCACACACATTTCAGAATTCGTCCGCCCAAAATTTCACACCCATTCTCACCCCTAAATTACACAATTCACACACACAAAATTCAGAATTCACCCCCTAAATCTAAGTACGAAAACAAAACCATTAATCAATTCAAATTAAAGAAAACATTACTCCTCGTTCTGTAATTCAAAACACACAAATCCAATCTTTCTCAGATTACAATCGAAAAACCGCTCGATATGTTCAAAAACTTCAGTGGAGTACCAATTATCCAAAAAAATCTTCAGAGGATTACCGGTTGAACCAGTTCAGCGCATACCCGAGGTCGTCTCGATTCTGATCCACTTCGTCAACTCAGATAGAAAAACCACCAGATCCTCATCCGCCGTCAAGATCCAGAAGGTCTTCAGAGGCTTCCTCACCTGAAGGAGCATGAAAGAATGAAGGATTTCGCGAAACGACGCCGTCGAGTTGATTCGGAGGGAGGTCAATCAGCGGTTGAGGTTGAATGAGATGTTAATGGCTTTTGTTGTTCAAGTTGGATTCGGTTCGTGGTGATCAGGAACGGGATCTCGTTGCAAGAGGGAGTTGATGCCATTGCCGCCAGAGATAAAACCATGAAGGTTGAAGGTGAGACAATAACGGGGTAATTTCGGTAGGTTACTTAAGTCAGGGTTTATGTGGAATGGGTTAGACGCGGGCTGGGCCTAAAGGGGTACAGAAGGACAAAAAGGGACCGGCCAGTCAGAACCTTTATATTTGGGCTTATCTCTTGGGCTTGACTAGGGCTTTCAGAATATATTGGATCAAGAACTAAATCGTATTTATGATCCAACACCCTACCTTAAACTTGATTTAGTACCTCCAAGGAGGGTTCTTAGCTTGAAGAAAACTTCATGCTTGAGTGGCTTGGTGAGAATGTCGGCAATTTGATCTTATGACTTTGCGAATGTCAATTGAACCTTGCTACGATCATGGAAGACTGTATTCTTGGCTGATATCGCTGATTGATAGTCTACGAATATCTCTATTGCTTCTTCCTGCATGACATATACACGATACGGACATATTCGGCTTCACAAGTGAGAAGGGTTACAACCAGTTCCTTTTTTGAAATCTAAGTGAATGTTGTGTCACCCATATACAATAAGAAGCCGATTGTACTCATCTAAGTCTCTGGCCTAATCGCTATCACTAAATCCAACAGTTGAAAGTTGTTAGATGATGAATAAAATAGGCCGAAATCAAGTGTACATGTAGAGAGAATCCTCTTATCCGTTTTTAAGTGCGTCGTGGTTGGTTCCTCCATGAATCGGCTCACAAATCCAACTCCGAATAGTTTATCTGGTCTTGTGCATGTCAAGTAACGTAAGCTTCCCACCAAGCTCTTGAAAATGGCGACTTTTGGAGATTTATCTTGGATATTTTCAAAAATACTTGGATAAAAGTAAAAAAAAAAAATTGCGTTTTTGGATTCCTCTCGTTGAGACGAATCAATAATATACGGAAGTTTGACACAATACTATAGACGCAGAAAAAATTTGAATAAGAACAAAACAAGAAATACCCCCAAAAGGTTAACAAGAAGGAGAACAAGGCCTTAGAATTCATGACGTAGACTACATTTACTTTTTTTTTTAGTTTAGCTTATATGATTATGGAAAAGTTTATAAGAAATTCAGCTTTGCTCCAAAACCCTGTTAACTCGAACAATTTCTTTGAATCTAGGACTACGATAGAAAATCTCGTTAGGGACAAAATAAGGAGAGGATATCTTCAACAAGTCTGTCCTAACCTATTTGCCATAATTTCTTTCACGAGATATTAGTAGATTAATACGCCAATTCAACACTTGCTCTTATTATGAAAACCTTTCCAAGATAAATGTAAGATTTACTCTCTCTATTTTCAAAAGACAATCCACTGCACAATACAAGGACTTGGAAAAAGTTTGAATTTTTTGACGAGTGTAAATTATTTTTAAGTTCTCATTTTGCATAGTGGACAATATTTTTGGAATGGCGTTAATTTTTTTACCACATACACTATTTATACTAACTGGTCTATGAGAATTTGTGTATGTATTGCTGGTTAATAGAGTTAGTAAAATTATGGTAAGTTTTGAACACCCTGCTACAAATTTCTAGAGCTGGTACTGGTATTTTCAGTGGCGAATGGGTGAGTCACACGAGAATAATTTTGTTCACCCTCCTTTAAAGAAGGTGACCATTACCCTCCCTGTAATTTGTGGAAATTGTGTGCGTTTCACTACAAACTAACTCATTATTACCAAAAATAGTATTGATTCCGTGGACTCTACACATAGAGGTAATGTTCACCCCTTTGATGTAGGGTAAACAAAATTATTCTCAAGTAAAACATAAGAGCATCCGCAATGTAATAATCAAAATTGGATAACCAAAAATTGCCACATCAGCTTTTGGTTATCCATTTAAGACATTGCTAAAGTTAGCAATGTAGAGGTCCACATTGTAATAATCAAAATTGAATAGCTAAAACTTGCCATGTCACTTTTCTAAACGACAACATTTTACTAACTAAATTTTTTGACAATTAATTGAATACTCTTTTTGGAAAAAAATAACAGTTTATTTTTAAGAAAATAGTTTAGTGAATGTTTTTTTGAAAATAGATTTTTCAAAAAGAAAACAGTTTTTTGGAAAAACTGTTAGAAACTGTTTTTTTTTTAAAGAATGTTTTTGTGTAAAAGCACTTTTTTCAGGAAAAAAAAAAGTTTGTTTTAAATACTGTTTTTTTTTAAGTTCCTGGAAAAAAAATAGTTTTTAAAAATAATTTTCTGGAAACATTGTTGAGAGAGAGAAGGTTATTATGTAATAATGGGTGTACTTGATTGAAAAAATGTGGGGACCATAAGATTTGATTATTGGCAAAAGATTGCTAGTTTTGATTATTTCAAGGCCAAAATTTGATGAGTTGCTAAGAGGTTGCTAAGTTTGATTATTACAATGTGAGCACTTCTTTGAACAAACATTGCTAACTTTAGCAACTTTTTGGTTTTGATTATTACATTGTGGATGCTCTAAGAACATGGTATTAGGGGAAGCGGCTCGGCTAGTGATACCCGTAGGCTGTAGGAGCAGCAAAAGGAGGAATATGCCTGAGGAGGGCCCCATATTACACCATACAAATTAATACTCCCTCCGTCCCTTTTTTATTGTCCAGTATTTTATTTTGAGCTGTCCCTTAATAAGTGTCCATTTTGTAAAGTTAGTGGGTAAAAGTTGATGTATTGTCTATTTTGTCTCTAAAAGTAAATTTCTTTTTGAAAAGTAAGTGAGTAAAAGAGTAATGATGATGGGTAAGTAGGGAAAGTGGAGGAAAAAGTTGATGTAAAAGGTATAATGATGATGTTTTTTTAATAAGTTGGAGTTACGAAGCAGGACCTTAAAAAGAGACGGAGGGAGTAGAAGACAATAAATAGTTCAGCTACTTCCGTGTTAAAAGCTTATACATGTAAAATTGCAGGCAGCAGAGAAGGAAATACAAGAGCTCAAATAGGAATAACTCGACACTGACTACGACAACATCCAAACAAGTTGAAAACTCCATGCCACCAGAATATTTCAACTATTTTGGGCAAAAGCGCGGGGCCAAGGTTATGAATACTGTTCCATACCAGTCGGTACGTACCGGTTTGAGAGGAAAATGGTACTGACCCTCTAATACCGTTCCGGCTCTAATACCGGGCCTTACCGGAAATACCGGCCAAGATGATGTTACAGGCAATTTCGGCCGGTAATTTGCAAAACCGGACCATTTCGCACCAGGCAGTGGAGAAAATGAAGAAAGAGAAGGAAAAAAGAGAAAAGATGAGATCGGAAAAAAAAAAGTGGCTCCTCGTGGTCTTCTCCAGCTTATCCTAGGATCGACCGTGGCTGGAAGTGACTACTTGCATAGATCTTCCCATTGGAATTCCTCTCAACAAAACAGAATACAACCCACTTGGAGAATAGAAGGGAAGGGTGTTGAAATTAGATCTTCCCATTGGTTAAGGAAAATGGAGTGGTGTAAGTATGACAGAGAGAGAAGAGAGAGAGGTGGGTTCATCTGGCTTTTTCGTTTGTTTGTCTGAGAGAGAGTTGGATTGGGGAAAATTAAGCCAGTGGATTTTTCTTTTATGCCTACAAAACCAGTGGGGGAATGGAAGTGGAGTAATTTCCTATTAATAAAAAAAGGAAGAGAAGAAATGGGTTTGTTGGGAAGAGGAAAGGCCAATTATGTGAATTTTATTGTCTTATGAATATTTATTATAGAATGAACGGGAGTGATTTTGTCACTTTTTTTTTTGTTAATGTCACTCCCCTTTGTGTCTTTATTAGATGATTTATTTTGTGATAGAAGGGGAGTGACATTAACAAATAGATACGTGGCAAAATCACTTCCCTTGAATGAATTGCATAGTATGGAAATTTTTTTTGAGATATAATTATATACAATTGTAGTTGCGGTAAATCCGAAATGGTACCCGATATTTGACCGATACCAGTACGTACCGTACCTATAGAAAAACCGGTACCATGACCGAAACGGTATTCAGAACCTTGCGTGGGGCAGAAAGGATCCATTGAAGCCAAAATTCTCCAAAGCTCCCAGGACCTTCTTTCCTTCAAACAGCGGCATCGTTGTGTGATCTATAAACATATGACGGTTTGAGTTAGTCGGAAGAATGAGATAAAACAGGAAGACGCCTCTATTTGTCCGCTGTTTAAGTTCCAAATTTTATGAAGAATTTTCAGAAAAACGCGCGTATTTGGTAAAGCTTCCAGTTTTCTGTTTTCAGTAAACAAGTTTTTACTTCTTCTTTTTTCCGTTGATAATTAAAGGAAAAAATATGCTCTGTGCACACGTTTAAAAACTTGTTTCGGAATCAAGCGTGGGGGTTGTTGCTTAAGGAAAAGAAATGTAGGTGGTCAGAGAAGTTATCCGAGGGTCATTAAAGGTGGTGGCTGGAGGTGGGGCTGTCACATACCAAAAAGGTTAGTCATCGGCCATGAACAACAAGATCCGAACTTGTAAGACACGCGTCCTTAAAAAAAATTAAGTCAAACACCAAAGCTATATATAGATTACTAAGCAACCAATAATCTTTTTACTACGAACAACGTACTCCAGCCAAAAAGGTTCAGCAAAAAACATAAGACACAACCATCCCATGAACTAAACAATACCGATCGATGAACCGTCAATATTGAAAACAGTCCAAATACTAACCAAATGTTTCAATACGGAAGCAATAAATAATAAAAACTAAATTAGGATAAGACACCTTACGGAGGTCAAACACAAAAAATCCCCGAGATGCCGCCAAAAGTTCTTATGTAACTCTCAAATTTGCCTGAAAAAGAAATTGGATAAAAATTTGTCAGAAAGCTCAATGCATGAAAAACATGTATTGTTTAATAAAGTTCTAAAGCAATGAATAGAATAAATTCTGTGTTATCATAATTCAGCATACAAGATGTACTAAAGAAATATAAAAATCTTAATGGTGATCACAACATGATATTCAAACAGTATCATGGACAACTTCTGGACCACTGTGAACTAATTTACTACTAATTCCCTCGAGCATCCACAATATAATAATCAAAACTAAAAGATTACTAAGGTTAGCAATGTGTGATAAAAAAAATATTCACATTATAATAATCAAACTTAGCAACTCATCAAATTTGGGCAATTGAATAATCAAAACTAGCAACCTTTTGATAATAACCGAATTTAATTGTCCCCACATTTTCTCAATCAAATACAACCATCATATGAGAAAGTGAAACTCACTCTCCATAAAGCAAATATTTTACTGGTAGGTGAAACTCATTTTCCACTTTGGCGGTTGTGCATTTAACAATATTGATCAATTTATGAATTTTAACAAATGCTCTCCACTTTAACTTATTTTACTAGAATGTCAATCAATGTAGGCCATTGGATTGGAAAGAAAAATATTGACCGTTAGATTTAAATTTTGCCAACTCATTTTGATTATGAGTAAAAAATAAATAACGTGTGACTTGACATTGTTAACTTTAACAACTTTTAAATAATTTTGATTATTCATTTTTGATTACCCCACTGATATATATATATATATATATATATAACAGTGGCAAAAAAACAAACACGGTACAAAGGTAATTACTAAAACTAATTAGACTTATTATCCTGTCAAAAGTCAAAACCATAAAAATGCCCATCGTAATTATATTACGCGGAAAAATGTAGTAATTATTAGGAAAAATAAAAGTTAGGGGCAGTCGTTGAATGGATCATTGGAAGTAGTGGTCGGAAGGTGGACAGTCCCCGAGGCGTTTCCCGAGGAGGTGGCTGGAAGAGGAGGAGTCATCAAGGTTTGCCGAAGATGTTAATTGCTGGCGGCCGGAAGTTCACCTAGGAAGCATTTTTGGATACCAGAATAGATGCACCCAAACAGGGGATTTTTTTTTTTTTTTAACCACAAAACTATATATAAAAATAAAACTCCCATATCAGGCACAAAAATTTATGGCATCTTTTAAAGGGAAATGATTTTGCCACTTTTTTTTTTTTGTTAACGCCACTCCCTTATAAATGTATTTTTGCACCAAAAATACATTTGCAGGGGAGAGACGTTAACAAAAAAGAGAGTGACAAAATCAATCGCCCTTTTAAACATCATCTTTTACCCAAGAAAGTTATGGAAATCCACAGAGGAAGAGGAATATTTTGTAGGAGTGTTAACTTCCATCCACTTTAGGTGGAAAATTTTGGGTTTTTCACCACCATCAATTGTGAACTCCACCGTTCATATATTATAGTAATCTGAATCGTTCATCTTGTAGGACTCTCAAAGTAGTACATCTTCATAAAAAATCAACTTTATTGGACATGAATAGGTATATAAAAAATTGAAGTTTGGTTTAAAAATCGATGGTAGATAATTTTAAAGTTAAACTATCCATAGCCGTCTATTTTATAACCTAAGATTTTATTTTAAATATACCTATCGATATTCAATAAATGTGATTTTTTGTGTGAATGTACTACCATGAGGACCCTACAAAATGAATGGTTCAGATTACTGAAAAAATACACGACGGGACCCGCAATGCGTGGTAGAAAGAATTTTTTCTCATTTTGCAGTGTCCTTGATATGTGAATTACATTAAAATTGAAACTTAAATATATCCCCGCTCTAGACACTCATGTAAGGTAGGTGGTGGTGGGGAGGAAGAGGGACTGATTGGTCGTAGGTTCCAATCTCACTTGGAGAGATTTGGTTGGTTGTGAATTTGTTCTCTCAAAATGAAAGAGCACCCTTTGACCGTGGAGAGATGCAAAATGAGAGGAAAAATTTTCAGCGCCGGGTGGGTACCACGTGGTGTCCCGCTCGGCGCATTCGAGTCGTCCATTGCGTTTTTGGACAGCTCGGATTTGGAGAGAGAAAGGGTTGAGGTGAGAGGAGAGAGAGTTTCAATTCGAGCCATTCAAAAGAGTATTGAACGGCCCGAGTGTGCCGAGCGGGTACCACATGGGATATACCCACCCGGCACTGAAAAATCTCTCCAAAACAAGTTGAACCACCTTCTTCTTCTTCTTCTTTAGGAGTATTTTTTTTTGGAGTTATCAGAAAAGCAAACGAGCAATATGAAAGATCTTTCAAGAAATTGCTATTGAAACAACAATTAATACCATGACATTTTAAAAATGTAAACATTACCTGAGCTTACATAATTTCTGAAGTCGTTTTTTGTCCTCTTGATTATGCAAAGCCAGGCAATATTGACAACCCTGGACAATTGAGAATCTTCAACTCCTCCAAGGATGGCCACTCCAAAGTCTCAATGGCACAAATGCACCTTAGTTTTCTCATGTCTTGGAGAACCATTTTCTTCAGTTTCGGTAATACACGCAGATTTCCATGAGCGTCAGATTCGGAAATTACTTCTTCAATTTCATCGCACTTCTCGATTTCCAAGCATTGGATTTCGCAAAGGTATTGGATCGAGCCAGGAGGGAACACCTTGACCGAAGTTTGACAGCCGGTCAGAACCAGAGTCTTTAATTTGGTTAGGCTTCCAGGTTGAAGTGGGCCCTTCAAAATGCTTCCCAACTTCGGTAGATTCTTTATGAACAAGTGCTCTAAGCTTGGTAGTACCACACTGTTTGAGGTACCCACGATGGTTTCAATTGCATCACAACCTTCAATTAGACAACTTTGGATACCCTTCATGTTTGTGAGTTCTGAGTCCGATAGTTGCTTGATGTTGTCGTTATCGACTAATTCAAAAGCAGCAGCTTCGGCAAGGACCTCGAGAATCGGAAAGTTTCTACCTTCAATTTCACAATACTTGACATACTTCACATACTCGTGAAAGTTGGGGAGTTGAGGATGTTCCGACTTTTTGCAACCAATATAGAACTCAAAGTTTTCGATGTCGTGGACATTTATCCATTTACTCCCTTTAATGAAACTGAGAAGGATTGTGGCGTCAGGAACACGGATACGGAGATTTTGAGACCCAAAATCCTCGATGACATCTACGACCTTATCGGAAAAGCAAAACTTTAGAGAGCTAAACTCTTTCAACGTAGCCACTTCTTTGATGATGTTCTCTATGACATCATTGGACCAAATTTCGGGTGATTTCACATCAATGACCAATTCTTCCAATAGACAAAGCTTTGAAATGATCTTGTAGTTGAAATTTACCTCTTGAGTGGCATTTTCATTTCCAGACTTCGAGAAGGATACCCGCAATCGCCTTAACTCGGTCAACTCCTCAATCTGAGACGGTATAGCATTGACTCCACTCCCCACAATATCAAGTGCTTCAAGACGCGTAAGTGCAGCGACAATGTGAGAAGGGAGCTCCACCAAGTTTGTGCAGTTATTTAGATATAGGACTTTGAGACCTTTCGAAAATGAAAGTGATGAAGGTAACCCCTTGATTCCTGTGTGAGATACATCTAAAACTCGAAGTTCTGTCATGTTCTCAAAGAAAGTCGGCGGGATTTTCTCCAGGCTCGAATTTTTCTGTAGGAAGAGTGTGGAAAGTTTTCTGCAGTTGGGGGAAGCCGGTAATTGCATCAATTTATTGTCACCAAAGGAGATTCTATTCTTCTCGGTCCAGGATTCCACTTTCGGGGGCTCTCTTAATCCTTTGCTCGTTTCCACCATGTATTTACAATCAGGAACATCTTCTGCTATATATAACGCCAAGTGTCGGATGAATTTGTGCATTGTAACTTGATTCTCACTTTCACCATTTTCAAGTAATGACACATACTTAAGGTGACTCAATACATGATGCCCACATTTGAGCGAGTCCGTTGTTATGCTATCAACGTCGCGAAGGAGATTTTCAGCTGCCCAACACTCCAACAAATAATCTGCGTTTATCCCATGGCCTTCCGGATACAATGCACTGTAAAGAAAGCATTTCTGACGCTGCTCATCATCCAAGTCATCGTAACAAAATTTCAACGAATTATACACTTCCTTAATGCCTTCGCGGTCTTTTTCAGGCCACTTCCTCCAATTATTCAATCCATCCCTCCAAGCAGTACGATTATCTTTGAATTTGAATGTACTTGCTACTTTTTGTATCAACAGTGGAAGCCCGCTGCATTCGTTGCACACTCGCCATGCAATTTTCCGAATTTCTGGATCTTCAAGAACTCCAGAACTTTTTAGAACATCTTGAAACATCTTCCATGCCTCATCTGGTGATAAATAAGTCACCTTAATTATCCGTTCAACCATTAGGCGACAAACACGATGCAACCTAGTCGTCAATACTATCTTGCTACCATTGTTGCTCTCAGGAATCCCAATTTTGGATAAATTGAGACATTCTTTGACATCATCCAAAAGTAGCAAGAACTTCTTGCCTTGCAATTCCATTAATATTCTTTCGGCAACTTCATGCGCATTGCTAGAGGTAATTTCATCCGCTTTGCTAGAACCTCTTATATTTAATCCCAATCTTTCCACAATGGCCTGTAGGAGATGCTCCTTGGTCATATTTTTCTTGCTACCTTCTGTTGATACTTCAAGCCAAATGACTATTTCAAAAGTTTTGGCAACCACTTCATGTTTATTCAAGTTGTGCATTATGATTGTTTTCCCAATTCCTGCTGTTCCAAGGATACCTATTTTCTTGACCTTGGAACTTCTCAACAAGTCCAGAATCTCCTTGATCTGCTTTTCACGTACCACAAAATCATTGTCTAGTCCCTCTTTGTTCACAACAGGTTTGGGTGACAGATCGACAAACATTTTATCTACGAGTTGATTGCTTTCTTCCCCAAGACTCTTTACTTTATCGTACATCTTTTTAAAAGCTTTTCTGAAATCCTCATAAGTGGAAGACCGGAAAAATGACTCTTCTTTCCTTTGTTCGTCATATATGACTCTTTTTTCCGCCACTTGCTTATCAATCTCCACCACCGAGCGGACCCATTCCGAGTACGTTTCCGATGGTGCCTTCATCTTATTTCTCAGTACTTCATTCTCAAAGTCCTTCCTTATGCAACCTAGCTTCCGAACTGCCTCGTTTAAATCAACAATAATCTCCTCCACAGTACCAGAGAGAGAGCCTTGCTCCTTTCGTTGATCCCATAACACTTGCCTCCTTTGATACCAAGCCTGCACTCCTGTTCCTGCTGCTGATGCCAAAGCGACACCTGCTGAAACTATAGCTACGGGGTCTGGCATCGTGCAATTCAGAACCTGATCCCAGGTAATTCTCGTTAGAATACAGTTATTTGATCAATCCACTTATCTCTACCATGTCAAGATCATTCACTAGAGTTGGAATTACGGTTCTCGTATCTCTCGTGATCAAGGATAATTTCCAATTTTTGCTTAGTGAGTTTATTCATTACCTCCATGTTGGGATCAATTACTACTTCCCATATAATACAAACTAGAGGCTGGGAACTCGCAAGTGTGTACAAGTTGAATTTTACATATTTTGTTAAAATGCGATCAAACAATAAGGGGCCAAAAATTGACTTGCACACGCATTACGTGTAACCGGCCTCTAGTCATCATTTGAGCAACTGATGGTTTTTTCTGTATATTTGAGAAATTGGTTCTAAATGCCAAAATGCTAGGGGCACTGATAGGAGGAGTATCGATACTGCATAGTCATTATGTAGGGCCCATTTTTGGGTCCTACAAGAATAATCCGAATCATTTATTAATTTTAAAATAATTTTTTTGGATACCCAATTTGCAAACAAATCAGTAATTGAATTTGTCTAAGTGGTTGTTATTATGGTTCTTGTTACAGTGATATTTATATGTCTCGTGATCAAGGATATTTGTCATATTTCCTTGGTGAGTTTGTTCGGTACTTCCATGTTCCGATTAGTTACTAGTACTTCCCTTATAATACAAATTTCTACAATTTGTTTACATGGCCTGTTGCGGAAAATACAAGTAAAAAATGTGTTTCTTACTAATCAAGTAGGAGCTTTCGATCTATTATTAGGAACACTTTATAGTAAGACCAAGAGAGAGAAATACATTCTAAAACTAAAATCGTAGAAATAGCACTAATAATGATTTCCGATCGAGCTGTTTTTTCGCATATTTGTTCTACTTGATGAGCTCTATGAAGTGAACGTTTCTGATCATCGAAACCAGACCCGCTCGGCCAGGACAGCACGCTGCTGTCCCTTCTGCTCCCCCCAGTCCGTGAAATTCCAGGCTACTTTTGTAAGCCTTGTACGTCCAAGTCTTTTTCCTTCAATCTACGTTTCGTTGCTAATTTAACGTGAACATAAAAATCTAGAAATAAAAAATTCCAAGCCAGTGAAATTTCTAACTCCCCCTGTTTATCATAATAATTGTTGTTAATATTAATTCAATCTCTCTCAACACCATCTCTACTGCTTCGCTTCGTCCTCTGTTTATCATTGGAGTTCGAGTTCAAGTTCGTTGAAGACCATTGCCAAGTTCGAGTTTTTGTTTTTCGGAGACCATCGCCGGTCCTTCGGCCTAATTTTTAAGTTTGTCCATGAAAGCTTTTACCCTGGCTTGCACTCATATTTAAAACCCGTTCGGCGTAATTTTTTTGACGACTTTTTTGCCCGATTTTTTTTAATTGTTTTTTTTAAATTCTTACTTAGATTTGAATAATTTTTACATATTGTTCGTCTTGATGAGTAGAATCATACAAGTAAAAAATATAGAGATCAAAATTTTTTAAAAAAAATCATACAAGGCAACGGAAAAAAAACCAAAAAGTCGGTCTTTCCCAAATTGGTGTTTTTCACATCTTTTTTCAACTCCGGCATATATTTTTATTCATTTTGTATCCCTCGCATTGAGTCGAATAAGATGATGTAAAAATTTGACACAAATAATAAGAATTTAGATAAAAACAGGCAAAAACACGCGGCAAAGAAGTTGTTGGGACTCGGAAGGCACCATGTAGAAGTATGGGGAAAGGGTGGGAGATGATATGACAAATTATTCAAACTTAAAGCATCAGATCAGAAGCCGTAGTAAGATAAGATCTAGGTAGACTGCTACAAACAATAACAGTAATCGACGATCGATCGATGCAGCAATTGGTGAGGGAACAGAAGATTAGTGCATACCTTGTCAAAGCTCACTGAATATTATACCCAGAGCTAAGCCCAGATTGAAATTTCCTGACAAGTTTCTATTCGATCATCCTCATTCCACAAGCTTTTGGAGTTGTTGTATATTCTTCTTAGGTCAAATTTCACTTGATTGGTCATTTATCACCACATAAGAATGTCCTAAACACCCTCATCTTTCTCAGCCCTTCTGAACTCAAACCTCTTGTCGATATTGAGAAATGTAAAGGTAACTTTGCCATTTTTGAAAAAAAAATAGGAAAAATTTCAAAATACCCCCAACCTTTACACCAAAATTCAATTAGACTCCCAATCTTTTAAAAACTTCAATTTTACTCCCAACGTTATCTTCCGTTAATCAAAACGCCCCATTCCGTCCGAATGACTAACGGATTTCGTTAAAAGGTCCGTTAAATAGCATCCCGATCGAATCTTGATGATCCAAGCCGCTCAATGTGTATTCAGATGAAGCCTTCCCGATTATTTTTTTTGTTGATTTTTCGCGAGTAACCTTAAAATCACGTTTTGAACAAATTGAGCGGCTCGGATCATCGAAATTCGATTGGGAAAGGGGAGATGCGGATTGATCCGGATTTTGTTCAAGTCCGGACGTCCGGATTTTGCTTCGATCTGCACCTTCCCTTTTACGATTGAATTTCGATGATCCGAACCGCTCAATGTGTTCAAAACGTGATTTTACGAATACCCGCAAGAAATCAGCAAAAAAAATGACCGGGAAGGGCTTCATCTTCCCGATCATTTTTTTTTATTGATTTCTCGCGAATACCCTTAAAATCACGTTCTGAACACATTGAGTGGCTCGGATCATCAAAATTCGATCGGGACAATATTTAATAGAGCCTTTAACGAAATCCGTTAGCCATTCGGACGGAAGTGGGCGTTTTGATTAACGGAAGATAACGTTGGGAGTAAAATTGAAGTTTTTAAAAGGTTGGAAGTCTAATTGAATTTTGGTGTAAAAGTTGGGGGTATTTAGAATTTTTTCCAAAAAATAAATTGAGTTTGGTGTGAGTACTGAGAAATTAGGGTGGTCCGAATAGAATTTCCACACCGTGAAAGTGACCTCCTACCCGCCAATTTTTTTATTCAAAAGACTTTTGCAGCCAATCCCCTCTACATTTTCAAAATAAAAAAACCTATTAGTCTAGTTCAATGAATCAATACTCTTTGCCCCTCCCTTTCTCCAGTCATGGAAGAAAGCTCGCACACTGGTTCTCCTCTACATTTTCAAAATAAAAAAACCTCCTCCAGACTGGTTCTCCTCACCGGCCATTCGGCGGTCCAACCCATTGGCCCATCATTTTGCAAACCGTAATTGGTCACTGCTTCAGTCTAGTTGATCGCGTATTTTATATATTAGGTACACATTTCTTGTACATTAGCGCGATATGTTATCAAAAATATTAACGCGGTATGTTATGATTTGGTTTTGTTTCCAGGTTTGGCATCATTCAATTAACTTATAGGATTTGGTTTACGGATTTTTTCCCCGCAGGTAACTGTGAGAAAGGGGTGTAAAGCTCTGCAACTGTGCGAGGAGACAACAACCAGATCAGGGCGGCTTTTCTCTTCTAATCAGACAAGAGAGGATATTAGCGCAGCCAACCTCAAATACCTTTTGGTAAAAAAAAACTATTACTAGTTTCTATGCCTTCTCATTCATGAGATTCTTTCCTAGTACCATATTAGGAGATAAGTGAGATTTCTGGTTAGAAATTATGTCAGTTTATGTATTTCAGTTGTTAGTTGAAATTATGGTAATATTTTTTTTTGGTTATCTTCTCTGTGTTTATTTGCTCATCTATAGTTTCAGAGCTAAGATGGGGAGATGATCAATCTACCACCGCGACACCTTCTCTCAACTTCGCGAGAGATTAACTTGGTAATCTCCCTAACTCTCTGCTCTATGTACTCTTTTATCGTTTGTTCTTTGTCTACAAAGCTACTATTAGAAATTGGGCTGTTGAGAATTTGTGGTGTTTGTTGTTCTGATGTTTTACAATCAAATAATTACCTAATATATGCCAGAGATAAACTACATGCACAGATAAAGAAAATTCTTATGACATTTCCTTTGAGGAAATCTCTATCTCTAACAGCAAAGTTGAAGTATAAATAGAATAGCTTAAGACAAATAGACCCCGTTCGTGTTCGTTTTGGGATTTTGAACTTCCATGGTGATACAATAAAACTAGAAAGAAGAAATCTCTGTCTGAGTTTGGCTTAAAGGAGGCCAAGATGCCAAAGAAATATAATAAGGTTCCCTCTTCTTCTCTTTCTTCTCATGACATCTGCAATAGAAACTCCCTTTTAACTAAGCAAGCTCGTAAGTTTATGGATATAGGCGCTACTCTTGGTGTTAAATATTATGGCGGGAGAGAGAGAATATTAAAAATATATATTGAGATGGAGGTAGGTGAGATTTCAGATAAGGAGCTTGATGATATTGTTGATGGCTTTGATGATTTGGAGGAAGGTGCCTCCATTTCATCTTTGTCGTTCTCAATGGCAGTGTTAACATCATTTGCATTAGTAATTCTTGACAGTCAAAATTAAATTAGACTCAAAAATGTTTGCACAAGGAAAACAACAAAGTTGACTCAAATGCATTATAACTTGTACTTTTATTTACTCAACCAATTAGTGTGATGATAATAATTTCAATTTCCATTCACATGAAGTTCATGCAAATCGCAGTTTAAACCTTAGCTGTGATGGAGGCTGATGAGGAAGGCAGTTTATCTGCGGATGATGAATCATGGACTGGAGCTCATCAAGCAACATTGGAGCCTCTGAAGTCAAATCCAGAGCTGTCCAAAGGAAATGCTCCCGTATCTTCTCATCCTATTGAAAAGGGTATATCATCTGACCTGGTATCACGCACACGAATACGCCGTGCAAGAGAAGCAGTACAGCTGTCCAGAGGCTTAGATAAGTCATGGACTGGAGATCATCAATCAAAGCTTCCGATGTTCGGAAAGCCTCTACGGCTGATACGAAAAGCTAAGGCTTTGGTAAGGATGAAGGACTTGTTCCATCTTGTCTTATCATACCTTATCACAGATTCTACCAAGTATTATGGGAACCTTAGTCTTCAAAGCAACTGTTTCTCTAAAATGAACCAACTCGCCAGAGAATTGCAGGCTTTGGTATCAGATGTCGCTAATGTAAAATTCATAGAGGAATTTGGTGGGTTGGTCAGTAAGGGAAAACACTTGGAGGAATTAGATAGGTTGATGAAAGAGATTGAGCACAATCTTCAGGCAGCTGAAAAAATAGTGGCCAAGTATTATGTTCGTGTAGTAGCTTATATACCTCAAGGATATTTTTCAAGTTCAAATATGGGGCAGAGGGGCGAGTTTGGGCTAACGCGTAAAACCAGTGCTGCATGTGAAGCCCCAGACGAATTGTTTACTTTGGCCATCAAATCTGCTATTCGGCAGGTTTCAGTGTATGTTAAGGCAGAAAGCTTTCTAAAAATCGGGATTTCAGGGAGCGGAGGGGAGGAAGTAGCCAGAGCAGTCATGGATATAGCAAAGATGAGACAGAATTGCAGTGTTGTCCTCCGCATCTCTGTTTGTGGACATGACCGCGACAAAGAGGTAAGGCAGAAAATCGCGGAGCAGATTCACGTACTTCAACAAATTGATCACATCTTCAGTTTATCGCTAGATCAGTTACTACCTCACAACTTCTTCCTGCTTGTGGAATGCCTCGATCGAGAGATGGATCTACATGACTTAAGACTCCCTCATCATGGAATCTTAGTACTTATGACTCTATCACAAGAAGTTTATAAGATCATGGATGTGGATCTGGAGGTCAGAATGGAGGACCATCTGCTACCGTGGGACCTATTCTGTGAGAATGTGGGGCGATCACTTGTTGATTCTTCTTCAGCTCTCCAACAAATGGCCATCCAGTTAGTAAAACAGTGCCATTGCCACCTACTTGCCATCATTCTTCTTGCTAGAGCCTTGAAAGATGTGACTGATATCAGTGTTTGGGAACTGGCACTCCAGACATTATCATCACACTCGTCTGCGATCGAAGAAGGATCGAGCCAAGTCATGAAACATGTGTTGGAACTCGTCTGGCATCAGAAGGATCTGACAACAAAATATTGCATTCAGTATTGCATAAGTAGATGGAAACAGGGATGGGACGGATATTCACTAGTATCAGAATGGATCTCAAGTTACTTAGTCGAAACAAAGGCAGAAGGGAAACGCATTTTGAAGGATCTTATCAGTTCCTTCTTGCTAGAGAATGCACGCTACCATGTTTTTATGCGGAAAGAAACTAAAGTTGTGCTGAATGAGTATTTCACATCCTATCTGCCTAGTCTTTCTATAAGGCGAGGGGGGTTTGGATTGACCAAGGCACCAACCGTTGAAAAGTATACCAAGGTGATTGAGTTGCACGACAATGAATTATCTGAGCTACCAGAGAACCCTAAGTGGCCGGCTCTTAGAAAACTATGGTTACAGAACAACTACAATCTGATAGAAGTACCTGAATTGTTCTTTGAAGACATGCCTCTCCTAGTCTGTTTAGATTTATCCCATACCGGAATAAAGTCCTTGCCTCCATCTATTTCCAGATTGGTTTCACTTCAGAGGTTCTATTTGAGAGGTTGTGAACTTCTCAATGAGCTGCCATCCCATATTGGAGCACTCCGGAAACTTGAGGTTTTTGATCTTGAAGGAACTGAAATTATGTATTTGCCCAGGGAAATCGGTGAATTAATCAATTTGAGATGCTTCAAGGTATCTCTTTGTAGACATGCAAACTACCACGGAGAAACCAAGCAGACAGCTAGCATTGCAATCCCAGCAGAGGTGTTATCATTATTCCCTCAATTGAAAGAACTAAGCATTGATGTGACCCCAGATGGTGAGTGGTGGGATGATGATGTAAATCCAGATTGTGAATGGTGGGATACTGAATTGAAGGCAATACTAAATGCATTGAGTAGCTCAAACAAGTTGAAAATCCTCAGTTTGTATCTCCCATCATTTGAATTATTGCAGCAAATCATGTTTCAAGACCTTATTGATTTTAGATTCATAGTTGGTCATCGTCCACAGCGCATCATATATCGTCTACCAAATGCACTTGAGGAGAGATTCAATAGATGGGAGAAGAAATTTAAGAAATGCTTTAAATATATAAATGGTGAAGGCACGCCTAGTGGTATTATTGGGGCACTCAAGCATGCTTCTGTGCTTTTCCTGGACCGGCATTGGACTGTCAAGGTCTTGTCTGAATTTGGGCATGAAAATTTGGCCAACCTTGAATGTTGCTTGCTTGTGGAATGTAATGAACTTCAAACCATAGTAGATGGAGACTATGAATGTCCGTCCGGTGGTGACAAGAAACCAATATTCGAAGGGCTACACCACTTGAGTATTCACTACATGAAGAACTTAGAGAGCATTTGGCAAGGCTCAATCCCTGAGGATTCACTATTCAATCTAAGGTCCTTGACATTGCACACTTGCCCAAATTTGGCCACCATTTTCATGCCAAACATGCTTGGTAACCTCTTTTGGTTGGAAGAGCTTATAGTGGAAAATTGCCCCAAAATTCGCAGTATAGTGACTCAAGGAGATGCCAACGTGCAATCAGGTCATTTTTTGCGATACTTGAAGAAGATAGCACTCCTTGACCTACTTCAATTGGTTACTATTTCAGGCCCTCTATGCCTTGGTGAGGAAGTGGACAGTCTTTTCGTTTATATTTGTCCGATGCTCAAAAGTTTGGATATCGCAGAAACATATCCAAAATACTGCAAGATCGTAGGAGAGAAGGAATGGTGGGACTCATTAAAGTGGCATGATTCCGAACGGAGCAGAATGACTCAGCCAGCTTTTGAGGAACTTAGAACAGATGAAGATTTCATTAATCAATTCATAAGAGATGATGGACTATGACTCTGATTAGGTAGGTAATCTTATCTTTTCACCCACTAAAGAGAGATCATGGATCTTTACTACTGCTCGTAAAAAAGCATTGGTTTTACCAAACATTCTCATACATCTTGCGTTCTGATCACTCTCTGAATTCTGAATATGCATATTACACGTTCTTCACACATAATCTATTACTACTCATTTGTGGTTTTCTCTTGTATTTTATTTGTACCCAAGCAGAGGGTGTCGAGTCCCGCACCCTGTGGACGATCAGGCTAGGCAACTAGTCCGACCCGACTCTGATCCGATCGGGGCGGGTTACCCTTCCAAATTTTTGGGTGCGGCGCTGGATTCAACGGAAAATTAAAAGAACTCAATCGGGGTCGGGTAGGGTTTGCGATGATAATATCCCAACCCGATAACCGCTCCGAAGATTTTTTGTGTAAAATTAAATTTCTACCCTGGTAATTTTATTTTATTACCAAAATACCACCTTATACTATATTAGTACTAACTATTTTCCCTATTTTGCTTTTAGGATTAATAATTTTCCACCATTCGGGTCGAAGCGGGTAAACCAGTTCATCGCCTTGGACAGAAACGGAGGTACCCACAAATTGATCAGTCAGGATTGGGGGCGGGGTCGGGACCGTGTGATAATCTTAGAATTATATACTCCCTCCGTCCCTTTATTATTGTCCAGTATTCCATTTTGGGCTGTCCCTTAATAAGTGTCCATTTTGTAAAGTTAATGGGTAAAAATTAGTGTATTGTCTATTTTGTCTCTAAAAGTATATTCTTTTTTGAAAAGTAAGTGAGTAAAAGAGTAATAATGATGGGTAAGTACGGAAAGTGGAGAAAAAAGTTGATGTGAAAGGTATAATGATGATGTCTTTTTAATAAGTTGGAGTTACGAAGTAAGACACTTAAAAAGGGACGGAGGGAGTAGTAATTTTTCCTCAATAACTTCGTAATTATATAAGCTTGTCCACTCGATATCCTTTCGAACTATGAAACACCCGCCCAACCAAGAGTTCTTGGAAAAATAACTTTGTAATTAATATTGCTTTAAGTTATAATTTTAACTTAATGTTCGCCCACTCTACTTTGAATTTCTGCATCCTTCCCTGCAACGATGTGCTTGATATCTGCAGCATACTTGTCCATATAATCAGTTTTTATTCCTCACTAGGCTAATTAACTATTCCAAACTGCTTAATACAATTAGGTTCACCATGAATTAGAAAGATGGCACACGACTTATGTATCTTCTGAGAGTAATTTTTCTTTCTTTCTTTTCAAAATGCTATTCTGATACGCCAAGAGGTTTGTGGCCCAACGGCTTTAGGTGTGCACTTTTTTTTTTAATCAGCAAATTTTTTTTTTTATTAACTCAGAACACGAAGTACAGAGCTAATAAGAAAAGAGAAAATTAATTAGCCATCCTATTAGCCCTACTTATTTAGGTGTCCATTCTACTAGGTTTGAATACTTAAGTCGTCATCCTGAAATTTAAATAATACCCAAAACACCCTTAATCATGATAAATACAGAAATTATGACAAAATCAAGAAAAATATAGGAATTATGACAAAATCATCTGGAATCATGACAACCTTATGCTAACTTTTTAAGTTAGTTCTACATCCCGAATTTCTTCACCTATATGGTGAAGAATTTTAGGACCTTAAACTAACTTTTTAAGTTACTTCTACATCCCGAATTTCTTCACCTATATAGTGAATAATTTTAGGACCTTAATCTACATTCTGAATTTCTTCACCTATATGGTGAAGAATTTTAGGACTTTAAACTAACTTTTTAAGTTAGTTCTACATCCCGAATTTTTTCACCTATATAGTGAAGAATTTTAGGACCTTAATCTAACTTTTTAAGTTAGTTCTACATCCCGAATTTCTTCACCTATATAGTGAAGAATTTTAGGACCTTAAACTAACTTTTTAAGGGAGGAACTGATTAAGGCCCAACAGGCTTAGCCCAAACCATACTGACTTTTGCCAATCAAAAAAAATAGGGAAAATAGTCCATCGCGCATTCCCAATACCCGTTCAGATATGCACTTTGGTGCCACGAGGTAGGAGTTCAAGAGTTCAACACCTTTTTCAATGTGTTAATTTAATTATTCAAACAATACTGACTTTCGCCGATCAAAAAAATATCTTTTTAATTCTGAAGCAAATATAATCTGCTTTTTTTTTTTTTTTTTTTCCCATTTGTGTGACAGATTCTGGGAAAAGGGCATGGAGATCTTAAGCTGAGGAACTGTTACTGTTTTCCAAAGTGTCTTTGCACTCATCGGGATGTAATGCTTTTAAGTTTTGTCATTGGGTCCTTGTGGATGCGTCTGTGATAACAATTATGTTGAGTGCTGTTTGTGTTCTTGTTGTTGACTAGCTTCTTGTTCTTTTACCATTTTCAAATGGGAGGCTTAAATATTCATCCTCAGATCTCATCCTACGTAAGTATTCATCCTGGTCATTTTGAACAGTTATGTTTTCATCCTTTTAGATAGTGAATTACCTATCTTACCCTTTTAATAAGATATCCATGTGTGTGTATATATCCTTCCTAAATTAGTGGAATTTAACCATTTATTCATTTAATGGGATTCAACCATTTCCTAATTTATTGGGATTCAACCACAATAATTACGGAAGATAATTACAAAAGAAGATTTCAATATTTAAAAAATTCTTAATAACTAAATCTCACCGATTTAAATTCGAAAATCATAAGTATTTATTTTTTCATATTGACCATGTAATATCATGAAACCTTTTGAAATATCATGAAACCTTTTGAAACATGGTGGAATCGATCGTGTTTTTCATGAATTATTTTTGCAAAATTATTATAAAAAATATTTCGAAACGTAGGCAATATTCAAACTGACCATGTTTTTCATAGTTAATTTTGCAAAAGAGGATTCCAAAATTTGAAACCAAATCCCACCATAAAATAATCATATCATTTCAAAAGTTATATGAAATATTCCTACAAATCCACCATGAAAATCAAATTTTATAACATGATCACATATTCGTGAATTCACCATGAATAATCATGGCAAGTTTTTCATAATTTCACTGTCACAAACATTCTACGCATCCATTCAATCACACCATCTATTTTTATGACAAATTTTCCCAAAAATTAAATGAGTACTCATGAAATATTGAATTGAACCAAAACAATTATGATTCATGAAAAAAATAATTTGAGTTGAAAAATGCACCATGATCATAAAATACACCGTGAATTCATGAATACAAAAATTACACTATTCAAAATACGGACACCATGAATACATGAATACACCATGAATGTGTACCAAATAAAAAAAAAAATACACCATGAATTCAAACTGTCAGAGAGAGAAGATTAAAAAA
This sequence comes from Rhododendron molle, assembly GCA_025413875.1. NCBI lineage: Eukaryota > Viridiplantae > Streptophyta > Magnoliopsida > Ericales > Ericaceae > Rhododendron > Rhododendron molle. The sequence continues at coordinate 43,031,204 of CM046398.1, forward strand.
TGAAATAGAAGCCCAAATCCAACCCCTTTTTCTACTATTTCTTAGGATACCTCTGTTGCAGTAGAATGAAAAATCTCACTTCTTCGCCTTGATTTTTGAGGAAATGGGAGGCGGGTTCGCTTTATACTTGGCTCTCTTTACGTTCAATTAAGAAACGACATCAACAATGGCGTCCTCAACCTGTCGGCGGCGGCGGGAGTGGTTTATGCCTAGAGGATGGGCAACGAAGGCTGACGGGGAAATGGTGATGGAGGCTGACGAGGATGGCGACGGAGACCGACGAGGGTGTGGTTTATGCCGAGAGGATGGGCGACGGAGGCCGGCGGTGGGAGTGATTTATGCCGAGAGGATGGGGACGGAGGCCGGCGAGAGTGGGTCGCCCAGTCCAATAGGATGGGCGATAGGGATGGTCGAGAGGGATGGTCGAGAGGATGATAATGGTAAAGCTTTTTGTTTTTTTAATTTTTTTAATCCGATAATGGTAACCTTAATCTCAGGGATTTCAAACGATTTGGGATGATAATGGTAAGCTTAATCTAAGGGATTTTGTAACATGTTGTATCCGAAAATAATGATGGAGGACCTTCAAGTTATAATTTAGTCCCAAATTTCTGTGCATATATAGTATAAATAAAACAAGTAATATAGTGCAAAAAGGGCATTTTTGGATTTATTTATATTTGGGGATGAAAACATAACCGTTCAAAATGACGAGGATGAATAGTTACAGTGCCCTTCGAAAAAGGATGGATATTTAAAAACTCCTTTTCAAATCTATGTTCTGTTTAATTTAATTTACTTCCGGGAGTAATAGTACTTTTCTAATGCTTCTCACAGAAGTTTATAAGTGGCGCTTCATGATACAAGAAAGAGATGCGGAGATTAATCGAGGCCATAGTGAACGACGACGAAGATTGCAGTCGTTTCTGTCGTCTTTTGATGCGGGAGATTCGATGGCGACGTCAGATTTGTTTTACGGTTCCACAGTTGTCTTCCAGTAACGTGGTGATTTCCCCAATTAACACTATTTATCAGGTGACTGGGGAGCATTTTATCAGTGGAGGAAGTAGTAGGGTGGAAGGATTTCCATTGATGGATACGAGAAACAGATAGGAAGATCAATATTTACAAGCTAGAAGTTGGGCTGCAGAAGATTTCCCTCTGGTTTGGTGTGATGCGTGTGAATATTTCCACTCTACGTTTGCGAGAGTATTTCGCCGATCTGTCCAAAATTTGGGAACGAAGTGGAGAAATGTCCATGTTTTGAAATGTTTTGTCAAAATAGTCCATCGCGCATTCCCAATACGCGTTAAAGTAATCATGCATGATTTCGGTCTTAATCGCTATTCTACAGAGTAAGAGTTGACTCTTAGTTTTATAAATTATATTTTTGCTACATAAACGATAGACGACTAGCTCTATTCCCCTTTTGCTCCTTGGAGATAGAAACTCCAAATCATTTACTTCTGCATTTCCATTTCTCGTGGAAGATTTGGTCCAAGATTATGCCGTGGTGGATTATATATAGGATCTGCCCTTCATCCCTTGGTCAACTACTGGAAATTTGGTTTTCAACTGGCTTCTTCAATTTGGGAAGACATTGCTGGGAGTCATGTTTAGATGCTGTATTATGGTCTTTGTGGTTGGCTAGAAATGAAGTGGTGCTTAACTATAAAAATTCTGGATGAAGATAAAGTGGTAGATTTGGTCACGACAAGAATGGCTATGTGGGTCAAAATGAAGTTCAACACCAATGATAACTCTATAGAGGATTTCAAAAGATGTTTGGAGGGTGTTAGAAGAATCCGAATATGAGAGGCAGTGGTTTAAAATAACTGAATGGTATGAACGAGTTTGGGAGTGTTTTTGACATCAGTTCCTTGCTATAGGGGAATGCAGCTAGTTCTAATTCATGGAATGGAAGGGTACTTGGTCACTTGTTTTGCAGCAGTTTTCGGGTTTCTGGGCAGGTGCTGGCATTATATTTCCTGCTGTAATGGGCAGCAGTAATTTTTGGTTTCAAGGGAAGTTCCATAGTGTGCGATGGTTTTTGACGTCAGTTACTTGGCCGTATGGGATTACGGCTGCTTCTAAATTATGGATGAAATGGGGTACTTGGTCACTTGTTTTGCAGCAGTTCTCTAGTTTCTCCATAGGTGCTACCATGATATTTTCTGCTAACGGGGCCGCAGTTTTTTTTGGTTTCAGGGGAATGTGAAGCGAAGTCCCACATCATCTGGGTACCAAAGTAATATTAAGTATATAAGCATGAGGGCACCCTCACTTCATAAGCTAGCTTTAGGAGTTGAGTTCTACCCAAGACAGCGTAACATGGTACTAGATCTGCTAAGTGTGAGTGTGCCTCGCTTCCTAAGCTAGATTTTGGGGTTAAGTTTTACCCATGACCGTTTAACAATTTTCATAGTGCTATTGTGCTGGTTCTCCAGACAGTGTGCATGTCGCTGACCTGCACGCAGCAGGTGCTAAGTGTGAGTGCACCCTCGCTTCATAAGCTAGATTTTGGAGTTAAGTTCTACCCAAGACCGTGTAACAATTTTCATAGTGCTATTGTGCTAGTTCTCTGGACATATTGTTGGTTAATAGAGCTAATATAGTTAATGATATGTTTTGACACCTTGCTACAAATTCCTAGAGCCGCGCATAAGAACCTGCTTAGGAGGGGAAGTGGCTTGGCTGTAGAATCGCTAAGCAGCAAAACAAGGAATATGCTTGAGGAGGGTACACCATACAAATTGTTTAGAAGCAGTAATTGAGCTACTATGTTAAAATCACATACAAATTGTTTAGAAGACAGTAGTTGAGCTTCTATGTTAAAAGCACATACATGTAAAATTGCTGCAGCATAGAAGGAGAAGTGGCTCGGCTGTGAAATCGCAAAGCAGCAAAACAAGGAATATGCTTGAGGAGGGTACACCATATATTCAAATTGTTTATAAGCAGTAATTGAGCTACAATGTTAAAAGCACATACAAATTGTTTAGAAGATAGCAGTTGAGTTTATACGTTCAAAGCACATACATGTGAAAGTGCTGCAGCAGAGAAGGAAATCCCATAGTACACCATACAAATTGATTAGAATTTAGAAGCACATAAATGTAAAATTGTTGCAGTGGAGAAGGAAATACAACAGCACAAAGGAATAACTCAACACTGACCACGTCCACGACCACATCCAAACAAGTAGAAAACTCCATGCCACCAAGATCTTTCAACTTATTTTGGGCAAAAGCGTGAGGGTAGAAAGGATCCAGTGATGCCAATTGTCAAAAGCTCCTAGAAGTACCGTCTTTTCTTGGAAGAGCAGAGTCGATCATCGCGTGATCTATGAACATAAGAGGGATTGAGTTAGGCAGAAGAGTAAGATAACACACAAAGACGTCTGTTCTAGTTCAAAACTTTAAGAAGATTTTTCGGAAAACTGGGTTTGGTAAAGCTTCCAGTTTTTTGTTATCAGTAAACACATTTTTACCCTGTTCCGTTGACAATCAAAGCAATAAATGTGCTCGGTGCACACGTTTATAAACTTATTTTGGAATCAAGTGAGGGGGTTGTTGCTTATGGAAAGGAAATTTAGGAGGTTGGAGGAGTCATCGGAGGGTCTTTAAAGGTGGTGGTTGGAGGTGGGGCAGTTGTCGAATGGATCATTGGGGGTAGTGGTTGGAAGATAGACAGTTGTCAGAGGCGTTTCCGGAGGAGGTGGCTGAAAGTGGAGCAGTCATCAAAGGTTCGCCGACGAGGAGGCTAGTAGCAGAAGTTCAACTAGGAAATTTTTTTGGATACCAGAAAAGGTGCACCCAAAAGAATAAAGAATATTCCCTAAAACGATGTATAAAATATTCCATAAAACGATGTATAAAACTCCCGTACCATGTGGAAAAAAAATTAAGGCACCTTTTAGAAATCATCATTTATCCTAGAAAGTAAAGGAAATCAACAAAGGAAGAGAAATATTTTGCAGTGTCCTTGATACGAGAATTACATAAACTGAAACTTAGCTATATACCCGCTCAAGACAACCATACCGAAGTCCACGTAATATAGGTGGTGGTGGGAGGAGGGACTGATTGGTTGTAGGTTCGAGTCCTCTTTAATTCAGAATGAAAGAGCTTCGTTTGACCGTGAAGAGGGGAAAACTTGGTATGAAAACAAGTTCAATTTATGCTTTGTTCTATTCCCAACTCAAAAAGAATTTTTCAAAAAATTCCTCCTAGATTCTCTCTAGATTTCGCCTACTTCTCACATTTCTCTCTCTATCTCTCTCCACTTATTACCTCTACTATTTTTCAAAAAACTTTTCAAAACACAATCTAAACACAACATTAGCCACCCTTTTTTGAGTTTTCACAAATAGACTCCTCAAAAAAAAAGTTACAAAATCCAACAAGTTCCTGAAAGATCTTCCCACAAACTGCTTTTTTTTTTTTTTGAAAAGAAAGAAAAAAAAAACTGCTTTTGGAACAGCAACAATGCAGTGACATTTTAAAGATGAAATATTACCTCAGCTTGCATAATTTATGAAGCCGTGCTTTGTCCTCATTATTCTGCAACTGCAATTTTCCCCACCAATCCTGCTCTGCATCGATACGTTCCAGATTTTTCGCATTATTTATGCTGAAAGGCAATTTCAGCATACCTGGACACTTGAATATCTCTAGCTTCTCCAAGGATGGCCAGTTCAACGTCTCATTAATGGCACAAATGATTCTTAGTTTTTCCATGTCAAGGAGAATCATTTTCTTCAATTTTGGCAACAGAGTTCCACGAGCTTCAGATTCTGGAATTATTTCTTCAATTTCACCGCACTTCTCAATTTTCAAGCACTGGATTTCACGAAGTTCTTGGATGGTGCCGGGAGGAAAAACCTTGACCAAAGTTTCGCAGCCGGTCAGTTCTAGAGTCGTTAATTTGGTTAGGCTTCCAGGTTGGAGTGGGCCCCTCAAAATGCTTTCCAACATTGGTAGATTCTTTATGAACAAGTGCTCTAAGCTTGGTAGTACTACTCTGCCTGAGGTACCCGCGATGGTTTCAATTGCATCACAACCTTCAATTAGACAACTTTGGATACCGTTCATCCTTTCGAGTTCTTCGTCTGATAGCTGCTTGATGTTTTTGTTGTCGACTAATTCAAAAGCAGTAGCTTCAGCAAGGGCCTCGAGAATCGGAGAGTTTCTACCTTCAACTTCACAATACTTGACATACTTCTCATACTCGTCAAAGTTGGGGAGTTGAGGCTGTTCTGACCTTTTGGAACCAATGTAGAACTCAAAGTTTTCGATGTCTTGGACATTTCTCCATGAACTCCTTTCAATGAAATTGAGAAGGATTGTAGCGTCAGGAACACGGATGCGAAGATTTTGAGACCCAAAAACCTCAATAACATCTTCAACCTTATCGGAAAAGCAAAACTTCAGAGAGCTAAACTCTTTCAACGTAGCCACTTCCTTGATGATGTTCTCTACGACATCATTGGACCAAATTTCGGGTGATTTCACATCAATGACCAATTCTTCCAATAGACAAAGCTTTGAAATGATCTTGTAGTTGAAATCTACCTCTTGAGTCGCATTTTCATTTCCAGACTTGGAGAAGGATACCCGCAATCGCCTTAACCGGGTCAACTTCTCAATATGGGACGGTATGTTATTGACTCCACTCCCGACAATATCAAGTGCTTCAAGAAGCTTAAGTGCTTCCACAATGGGAGCAGGTAGCTCGACCAAATTTTTGCAGTTATTTAGATACAGGACTTTGAGACCGATCGAGGTTGAAAGTGATGAAGGCAACTCCTCGATTCCTGTATGAGATACATCCAAAACTCGAAGTTTTATCATGTTCTTAAAGAAATAATGTGGGATTATCTTCAGGCTTGAATTTTTCTGTAGGAAGAGTGTGGAAAGTATACTGCAATCGGGGGAAGCCGGTAATTGCTCCAATTTATTGTCACCAAATGAGATTCTATTCTTCCCGCTCCAAGATTCCACTTTTGGGGGCTCTCTTAATCGTTTGCTCGTTTCCACCATGTATTTACAATCAGGATCACCTTCTGCTATATATAATGCCAAGTTTCGGATGCATTTGTGCATTGTAACATGATTCTCACTCTCACCTTCTTCAAGTAATGACACATACTTAAGGTAACTCAATACAAGATGCCCACAGATGAGCGACTCCTTTGTTATGCTATCAAAATCGCCAAGGAGATGTTCAGCTGCCCAACACTCCAACAAATAATCTGCGTTGATCACACTGCCTTCCGGATACAATGCACCATAAAGAAAGCATTTCTGACGCCGCTCGTCATCCAAGTCATCGTAACAAAATTTCAACATATTATACATTTCCCTAATGCCTTCGCGTTCTTTTTCAGGCCACATCCTCCAACTATTCAATCCATCACTCCAATGGCGCAAAGAATCTTTCGATCTGAATGTACTTGCTACTTTTTTAATCAACAGTGGAACCCCGCTACATTCTTTGCACACTTTCCTTGCAAGTTTCCGAATATCTAGATCTTCAAGAAGTTCAGGACATTTTAGAACATCTTGAAACATCTTCCATGCCTCGTCTTCTGATAAATAAGTCACCTTAATTTTATGATCAACCATTGAGCGACAAACACGACGCAACCTAGTAGTCAATACTATCTTGCATCCATCGTCGCTCTCAGGAATCCCAATATCTTTTAAATTGAAACATTGCTTGACATCATCCAAAAGTAGCAAGAAATTTCTGTTCTGCAACTCCATTAATATTCTTTGGGCAATTTCATCTGCGTTGTAAGAACCTCTTATATTTAGTTTCAGCCTTCTCACATTGGCCTGTAGGAGATCCTCCCTACTCAAATTTTCCTTTCTGCCCTCTTGCGATACATCGAGGCAAATGACTATTTCAAAAGTTTTGGTAACTTTTTCATAGTTATTCAAGCTGCGCATCATGGTTGTTTTCCCAATCCCCACTGTCCCGAGGATACCTATTTTCTTAGCCTTGGAACTTTCCAGCAATTCTAGAATCTTCTCGATCTGCTTTTCACGTATCCCAAAATTGTTATTTTTTCCCTCTTTGTTCACAACAAGTTCAGGTGGCAGATCAACAAACATTTCATCTTTGATTTGATTGCTTTCTTCTACAAGGCTCTTTACTTTCTTGTAGATCTTTTTAAAATCTTTTCTAAAATCCGGACTTGAGGTAAACCACCAAGATAGGCCTTCTTTGCTTTGTTTGTCATATTTGTCTAGTAAATCCTTCACTTGTTTGTCAATCTCCTCCACATTGCGGACCCATTCCAAGTACGTTTCCGACGGCGCCTTCGTCTTATTTTTCAGTACTTTAGTCTTAAAGTCCTTACTTTTGGAACCCAGCTTCCGAAGTTCATCGTTTAAATCATCAATAATCTCCTCCACATTGTTAGGGAGATCGTCTTTCTCCGTTGGTGGATCCCAGAACACTTGCTTAGCTTGGGCTATAGTCTGCACTGCAGAGACTACTAATCCTCCTATAGCTAAAATCCCGTCTGCCATCACTAATCTCAGAACCTGATCCCATCATCCCATGTAAATCTCTTTAGAATACAGCTATTTGATCAATCCATTATCTCTACCATGTTAAGATGATTCACTAGAGTTAAGGTCAAATACTACTTTCCATATAATACAAACTAGAGGCTAGGAAACTCACAAGCATGTGCAAGTCGAATTTTGCATGTTAAAATGCGGAGTCCTGATATTGGTACCGACCAATAGCATACTGAAAATGGACCGACGGCCGCGCTGGGCCATCTCGGGCCACCGGACGACTGATCCGAGCCGTTCAAAAATTCTATAAAAAAAAAAACGAGTAGGCCTATGCGAAAATCAACGGCATCCAACGTGCGTAGGTGCTTGATCCTAACATTTTATCTTTCATTTTCGGTATGGTACCGTCAGTACCAATATCATTTCTATAAAATGCGATCAAACAATAAGTGGTTAAAAATCGACTTGCACACGCATCGCGTGTACCCGGCCTCTACTCATCATTTGAGCAATTGATGTGGTTTTTTTCCTTTTATTTGAGAAATTGGTTCTAAATGCCAAAGTGCTTGGCGTACCGATAGGAGGATTACCGATACTGCACGTACATCATGTGGGCCTACTTTTGTGTCCCACAAGAATAGTCCAAATCATTCATTAATTACAAAATAATTTTTCGGGTATTCCATTGCAACAAATCAGCCAGTTGAATTTGTGTAAGTAGTTGATTCAATCTTCCAAGTTTTCATCCAGAATTTATAATAAGTACCCTGAATTCTGAATGGAAAATTGGAAATTAGATCACTCACTTACATATATTCAATTGAGCTGATTTTCTACAAGACCACTTGAAAAATTATTTTAAATCAATAAACAGTTTGGATTATTTGTATCGCCATCTGTAGTATCGGTACACCCCATATCGGTACAACGGTACCCATAGTCGATTTTGAGAATAACATATATAGCAAATTAGCAATGCACCTATAATGCTTCCATCCACGAACTTCTTATTCATCTTTGCGACAGTTTTGATTCCATTATACACGCTAACGCCTAGTTCTTATATATAGTCACTTGGCCTTTTGGGCATTTTTTTGTTTTGTCTTTATTTAAAAAAAAAAATCGTATTTGTTAGTTTTGCATCAAATTTTTGTGAATTATTGATTTATCTTAACAAGAGGAATCGAAAAAGTAAAAAAAATTATGACTTTTACCTCTCTCTTTTTTGGAGATATCCAAAATTTAGCCAAAAAAGCCCAGCGTTTTGGACTTTTTGGCTAAAATTTGGATATTTCCAAAAAAAAAAAGGTAAAAGTCATAATTTTTTATTTTTTCCGGTTCCTTCTGTCGAGAAAAACCAATAATCCACAAAAGTTCGAAACAAAACTAACAAATATGAAAAAAATTTGAACAAGGACAAAGGAAAAAACTAAGTTGCCTTTTTTAAGGAAACTAGACCTAAAATATGTTACTCAGAGAATGGTCCACTAAAAAACATAGAACTCAAATTAGAAAAAACTTACAAAAATTAGAAAAAATATCCAAAAAATCAGCATGTTACGGTTTTTTAATACGAGAAATGGTCAACCGAAGCATTACCTTCGTATGTAGAATGCAGATGATGTCTCTGAAGTAGTACTCCTCTCTTCCACCTGCTCAAAGTTTAAACTCACTTTTCAAAATAAGGAAAACATATATGGGCACTAAGAGCATCTCCATTTCTTAGAGCATCTTCAATTCAATACTCCATTTTTGCCTTCGTTTCTTCATTTGAGAGTATCAAAATAATAAATTTTGTTGCAAAAGTGATTTTGGAGGAAATCTAACTCCAACCCAATACTCTATTTCTACTTCTATTTCTATAAAAACTCATCCCAAATCTCAAACTTTCCCACTTTCCCTCCAAAACTCAAAATTTCATTTTTCTAACTTCATTAAAAAAATACTCAATATGGGTCTTATTTTGAAGATATCGTACATATCTTTTGATTGGTACCAATTTTATAAAGGATTAGTGTATCAAAACTAATTTGATGAACAAAATGGGATTTGGTGAGGGTGAATAGTGAAATGGAGTAGATCCTCCATTTTTTTCTCCATCCTCCATATTTGGAGTACCAAACTTGATCCTCTCAAATGGAGGAGAAAATAGAGGATGGGTTGGAATGGTATTTCCTCTAAAAATGATCCTCTCAAATGGAGAAATAGAGGAATGGAGGGTGCATTGGAGATGCTCTTATTCAAATCCTTACGCAAAATCAAATGTGAGTAAAATAACCTCCAAAATCCACCTCCACTTCTTACCCAAACCTATACCAAATTTGGTTTTTACTCAAATTCTTCCCCAAAAATTTGGTATTGAACCAAATTTTCAGGTGGTGGTTGCTAGTGGTAGGTGCTGGTTGTGGTGGTGGTCGGTGCTGGTGGTGGTGGTTGCTAGTGGTGGTCGGCATTGGTGGTGGTTGTGATGCTAGGGAGGTGTCGATCTAGAGTTCTGGGAGGTGCCAATCTAGGGTTCTGGGTATTTGAAGCCTTGAAGAGAGAGAGAGAGAGAGAGAGAGAGAGAGAGAGGCGACTGGATTGGAGCGGCGGCGGCGATGGTGGTGAATGAATGAGATTTGAGTAAGATATGAGTTCAGGAGGAAACTTCGTATCAAATCAAGTTTTTACCCAAAATTTTGCCCAAATTTGGGTAAAAATTTGAGTAAGAAGTGGAGATGCTCTAACACTGATTGTTAATTTTTGCAAAGTAACCGGTAACTCAAAATTGAAAGGAATCACATAAAGTAATGGGTACAACCGTACGGAATCATTTTTAACAAATCGCTCTCTCACTCTCTCTAACCCTAAAGAAGCCACGGCCCTGCATCTCCTCCTTCCCCTCCCCCAGGGTTTTACGCTCTAATGGGTGACGGGAGGGGAGAACCTCGTGGGGTTTTTCCATCTCCCCATCTTAGATCTCGGAGGTTTTTTCTCCTTCCCCCTTCACCTCCATCCTCTTCCCCAAACCACCATTCGCCGCTCCTCCTCCACCTCTTCCGCCGTGCAATCCGACGGCTTATGGAGGTAGTGCCTTACAGATCGTGGTCGCCGAAGGCATCCTCCCTGCTGGAGTGGGAGATCTAGGTATCGTTGGTGGATGAAGTCTACTTCGGTATGGCAGACTCCGTCCAGTTCTGTTATCGATTTTTCTCTTTTCTGTTCTTTCTTTGGTGTCCACTGTATGGAATTTCTCCCTATTTGTGGGGCTTCTATTCTGGGTGTTTTTGGTTGTTTTCTACAGTGCTCCGACTGTTTGAAGGGATAGGTTTAGTTCGAGTTGGGTATAGTCCTCCTGTTTGGTTTCTTGATCCCTTATTTAGGGATGAAATTTTCTCTTGATATACTATTTCTTGGATCTATAATATTATCTGTTATCGTTTTGAAAAAAAAAAGGGGAGTAACTAATTTTAACCCACTTAGAGAGAGAGAAAGAGAGAGAGTGAGTGTGTCTCTGTTTCTCAGCAATTAAGAGATGTTTTGGTTAAATAATCTTGGAGCGTGATTCCTCTCATTGAGGCAAACAATGTGATCCTTCACACAAATCGAATGAGAGACTTCAGATAACACAACAAAAAAGACAGAGTCCATAAAGTCGCCAAAACTGAAAGGCACCCTGTTAAAAGTATGGGGAAGGGGTGAAGACGCAATGACAAACGATTCAACTTAAAGCATCAGATCAGAAGACGTACTAAAATCTAAGTAGACTACACAATCACTACTTCTACCAATAACAATCGACGATTGATCAGCGAATAAGATGCAGAAGAAATGGTGACTGGTGAGGCATACAGAAGATGAGTGCATACCTTGTCAAATTAAGCACTGAATACCAGGCCAGCTGCTAGCCCAGATTGAAATTTCCTGACAACTTTCTAGTAGTATTTGATCCTCATTAAAGCTTTTTGCAACCCTGTAGCCGACTTGGAGTTGTCAATTCTCAGCCCATGGCGCTCTAATCTTAAGGCATTATTTTCACTGTTAAACTTCAGTGCACCATTCTTGCATTGTTGGTGAAAAAACTCGGTTCTTGAACTATTCATATCTATTTATCAGCAGTAAAGATAGGAGTACAGAAAAGGTTGTACAGCAGCCGCGTACAGATCTCTTTTGCGCCCTTCTCGGGTCCTACAAAGATGATCGGAGTCGTTCATTTTGTTCAAAACATTTTGCTTAGCATCCCTGTAAAAAATCATCCCAATCCGATATCGGTAAGGGCAATTACGGATCATCCAACTTTTCTTCAAAATTTAGCCTAAATTCTGAAGCAAAGTTGGATGATTCGTAAATGTCATTTCCAGTATTGGATTGAGATGATTTTTACAGAGACCTTAAACGAAATGTTTAGGACAAAAGGAGTGGCTCCGATCATATTTGTAGGACCCGAGACGGGCGCAACAGCCATTTGTACACAGCTGTTGTACAGTCTTTGTTGTACCTGTAACTACTCTCATTTATCGGTAACTCCGTCCACACAGACAAATTGCATACAAATTTTGTTGTGGGGCTCACCGTAGGTCCCACACAAATGATCCGAACAGTTCATTAAATGTAAAATATTTTTTCAAAGGTTCCCACAAAAAATCAGCTCAATTTGATATCTATAGATACTCGATCCAAACAGACGGCTTGGATTCTGTCAATAGATGTTCAATTAAAATGGGCATGACTTTCATTTATAAACCAAAATTCAATTTTTGATATACCTATGAATGTCCAATAAAGCCGATTTTTAGAATGGATACACTATTTTACAAGTTTTACAAGATAAAAGTTCAGATTACCGCAATAAACACGCGGTGGGCCTACAATGGGTGGCGGAAACCCCATGGTTTCCACCTTTCCAAAAATAATTTTTTCTCATTTGTAAAGGAAAAGCAGATGAAGATATTATCATTCGCAATACACGTATCTGCTTGCAAAGAGTATATAGTAGATAGGAGATTTCGTTTTAAGGTAAAGAGTTTTACTCCTTCTCCATTCCTTTTTCCGTTGGGGTCTTAAGCAACTTAACGTGAGATTGCAAGGATTATATAGACGGTCCGTCTACGAAATCCAGAAATAAAAGTGATCTCTAAACCCTACATGAACGATCCGAATTTGTACACTACAAAGAAGCGCGCTAAAGCATCCCTGATTCCACTCATATCCTTTTGGATTCCTAAACTTTGACAGACTGCATTTGGGGCCACATTTTGAGAGATGCCATTATTGAATTTTGCGAGATGCCATTATTGACTTCTTCTTTACCTAAAGAAATTTCAACCGTAGGGTTCAATGCTATCTTGATAGGCTATGCTTGCTTTAACCAAAGCTGTCTTTCTGACCGTGACTCGTGAGAGCCCACACCACTTGATCATTGCTTTTTTTTTTTTTTTGGGATAAACGCACTTGATCATTGCTAGCTATTCTGCTTTTATTTCTTGTTTGGACTTTGTTGTAGGCAAAAAACTTTATGGTGAAACGTGTAGATTTTAATTGAAAAGGAGTAAATAATGATGAAGATTTAGATCAACAACTTGTGTGATTGCGCCAAATTACAACTAATGTCTCAGTGCATTTGGAATTTCCGCGCTTGAAAATATAAAGTAAAAAACACATATTACACGAAATTGGCAATGAAATATTGGCTTTTCATTGGGTCCGTTTGATTAAAAAAAATTTTGTTCTGGAAAATGAAAACGAGAGAGTACAAGAAAAGAAAAGAAAAGAAAAGAAAAGAAAGTGAAAAGAAAATTTATTTTCTTACATGTGTTTGGTTAAAATGAAAAATTCTGTAAGAATCTTGCAAGAAAAAAAATACTAATTTGCCCTTTTACATATATTATGGATCGTGTTATAAAAAGAAAAGTAGTTATGAACATAATAGGAAGTGTCATAAAATGTGGCTACTTTCACAAGAAAATAAAATTTCCTCGTGTTTTTAGCAAAAATATGGAAGCTATGTACCTATGCTTTAATGAGTTGCAGAAGAAAATTTACTTTTTTACACTTTCTTGTATTTTCATGCTAATCAAACATCAAAAAAGTATTTTATTATTTTATCTTTCTTGTAATTTCTAGGGAGACTTAAAAATCCATCCTCATTCCTCATCTAATTTAAGTATTCATCTCTCACTTTTTGAACTGTTATGTTTTCATCCCTGTTTTTTTTTAATACCAACAATGCCCCTATATATATATATAACACCGGAAGAGCGGGACCAAAAATATCCTAACAAATCCCACGATTTCCGTCCGTTCCGTCCCACGATTACCGTTCTATTCCCGTAAATTTTGGATCTGATAAATCCCATAAACAAATCCCATAAACAACATCCCCCACCCCCCAAATCACATTTTCTTGTTTGCAGATTTTGGGGCCGGTCGCTTTGCTCGACCGGATGTGGACCACCATGGCTGCTCCGAGAGGTTTCGATTGTGCGACGCCATCATCCACGCTCCCTTTTTTCTGCCGCTGACCACTTTTGTCGCCCCAACTCATCCAGTCCAACATCGACGAGAGCGGCGAGCGGCGGCCAAAACCAGGTGTTACGAGAGGGTTTGGTCGGTTTGCTCGATCGGATCTGGGCCGCCACGGTTGCTCCGAGAGTCGACGGCAGTGGAAGGACGTATTTGATTCATTTTTTTGTGTGTGTCTTTGTATTCAGCAAAAAGGGTCCCATGTTCATGAAATTGATTTCAGGTATTTGAGTTTTTTTTTTTTTTTGGTCTTTGTATTGTGAATCACAAATTGATTTAGGTATTTATGATAAATGATGGTAAGATTCGTTTGTTATTACTGGATTCATGATTATTGAATTCGTTCGGAAATACGGCATGAATATGTGACTGATTTCATGAATTCATATTTATGGTTAATAAACCATGAATCTGTTGAGCTCCTCCAACCAGACATTTTTGCATGTATTGATCATGATAAGCTGTCCACATTATTCCATGGAATATGGTTAAATTACCATCAAAATAGGAGTTATCGTGATCAACATTTCATGGTTAAATTACCATGTCGATTTCAACGTAGTTTCGAACGATTGTTGTAACTTGGGGAAAAGCCGGTCGTCGTCGTCGTTGTCGACGGAATCACTATGGTTTCATGTATTTTTTGTCGTGGATATGGTTTTATGTAATGGGTTAGTTCCATAAAAAGTTTTGACTAGAAATCTTTATGTTAACAGGTAATGTATTGTTGTAATCGGCATGGTAATGTTACCATGTAGCATCATGGTAATTTAACCATTTATCCATGTAAAGGTTTGAGTATGATAATTTTTTTTAATGGTAATTTAACCGTGTTCCGTGAAACAAGATACATGGAAAAAATGACTTTTTGTTGTGGTCATTTAGCCATGTTCCGAGAAACAATAGCAATGGGAAATATGACTTTTTGTTGTCCGGTATGCCAACGATGATGAAGAAGGATGAGGATGAACAAGGACGAGGATGAAAAAAGGAACAGATGTGGGAGTTAAATAGGGATGAAAATCGTCCCTTGTCATCCGAAAATAAAGGAACTGAGCAATTAGAGGAATTTGTGGGAAGTTTGGAAGTTTGAAAATAGGGATTTCATCCATCCCCTGATCAACTGTTGGGTTTTAATTGAATCAATGAAGAAGTCATGGCAATTCTTCCGTTCCTCTCTCTCTCACACACACACATATGTTTAATATCTGTATCTCTATTACAAAATAGAATAAAGGGTAATAAAGGTAATTTACATATTGAAAGGATGAAATCATAAGCATGAAAAAAGGAGGGGATGAATTCTTACATGACATTAAAAAAGGGATGGATATTTAAATATTCCTAATTTCTATCACTTTCATACTATTCAAATGGACCCTTAATGAAAAGAGGAAAAAAAGAAACATAGGAGTAGTTAATAAAGTAGCTGGAGGAGAGAACATGAGGAGAAAAATAAACTCTTCAAAGTACGTGTTAGTTGATGTTCAAAAAATGGAATTGATATTCGTGCTTCCTTTTTTGATGCAGGCGCTCCACTTTTACCGTGAAGGTACTAGTATCTTTTTGAACAAAGTGGAGCGTCTGCATCAAAAAAGAGAACGCGAATATCAATTTCCTAAAAATACTGTTAGTAATTTGTTTCCCAAAATAAGAAGATAGTTCTTCCTTATTCCATATTTCCATACTCTAAATCCAAACTTACGTGAGACCAAATTTCTAACGGAAAAGCAGATAAAGATGTCAACATTTGTAATATACAAATCTGCTTTCAGAGAGTATATAGGAGCCATAAAGTTAAACCCACTACTGTCAACATTTGTAATGTACAAATCTGCTTTTAGATCAACAACTTAAAGTTTACTTACTGACTTTCTAGTGCACCAACCACCATTATGTATATTTTTTTTGTTATATTTTTCACCAACTACTGACTTTCTAGTGCACCAACCACCATTATGTATATTTTTTTTGTTATATTTTTCACCAACTACTGACTTTCTAGTGCACCAACCACCGTTATGTATATTTTTTTTGTTATCTTGGAAAACCTTTTGGCTATAGGTTCCGTTTGTTTGGACGTAAAATATTTTATCCATTTTTCGGCGTTTGGTTGTGCAAAGCACAAGTAAATTGTTTTCCCCCGTAAAATATCTTTGGGCTATGGGGAGAAAATAACTTCCGGAGGAAACTTCCGTAAGTCAATTTTCACCGTTCGCTGGAATCCCCCGTTCCCTTCAAGTTCTGCCAATATCAAATCATCAATTTCCTGATTTGGTTATTCTTCTTCTCTCTCCGTAGCATCTCCAATTTGCTCTCTCTCTCTCTCTCTCATACACACACATAAGCATAGCTGTCACCACCAATTATTCTGCAACACATAAATAGAAACGATAGCTTGATTGATAATGAATATTGGAGAAATGTTTTATTGCCAAGAATATTTTCTGATAACCAACCAAACACCGTAAAATAGAAACGAAAATATTTATTTTTCCTAAAAATAATTTTGCATGAAAAATATTTTACATCGAAAATATTTTACTTCGAAACAAACGGAGCCATAAAGTTAAACCCACTACTGACTTTTTAGTTCAACCACCTTTCGGTTATATTTTTCACACAATCAAAGGCAATATTGTAAATTCATGAGAATAAAAATAAAAAAGAGAGTGTGGATGGGGAGGCGGGGGAGTTGTTGTCCGTCTAAGGGGTAGCAGAGTGCTGTCCCGGCCGAGCCATTAAGTGCGTTCTCAGAACAGATGCCAATAATGGGTTGCAGTGGCTTTGATCCAGTGTTTCAAATCTATTCTTTTCAAAATAAAAATATTTTGATCAAACACTTAATGATATCTAATCGAGTTGATTTTTGCTTATTCTACTTAACGAGCTTTACAAAGTGAACGTTTTCGATCATCAGACACTTAAAAATGTTCCGATCAGACAAAAGTGAAGTAGGTTCACAATTTTTTTTTTTTTGAGATGATAGAGAAAGCTGGTTCACATTTACGCTATACCCAAAGTACCCCTTTTAACTGTTACACTACCGCTTCTGCTATCCGCAGAGACAATTTGCAGAGACCCACGCAGAGACAAACGTGTTTGGCCCCATTTCGGGTCCCAAAAAAATCTAGAAAAATATCCATAAATTTTTGAATATTATTTTATGAGGTCCTGTAAAAAATCAGCTTCTGCGGATATCGATAGGTATTACTTTTGGATTCGTAGAGGCGTACTGAGCAGTTTCGCCCCTACAAATCCAAAAGTAATACTTATTGATATCCGCATGAGCTGATTTTTTACAGGGCCCCATAAAATAATATTCAAAAATTTATGGATATTTTTCTAAATTTTTTTGGGACCCGAAATGGGGCCAAACGCGTTTGTCTCTGCGTGGGTCTCTGCAAATTGTCTCTGCTGTTAGAATTTTGAGTTACGCTATACTACACGTGGTTTTCCCAAAATCAATTTGTAACTGTCTAGGAGGGTAGGGGGCCACGTGGTGCCCTGCACCGATATCGGCCGTCCAACGAAGTCTTAGACGGCTGAGATCTGTTCGGCTGTCGAGAGATATTTTAGTCATTTCATACTTTAAAATTAGCCGAACAGATCTGAACCGTCTAAAATTTCGTTGGACGGCCGAGATGGTGCAAGTCACCACATGGCCGTGCCCACATGGCACTGAAAAATTTCTCCCAGGATAATGACGAGAAAACTGACACATATCAGCGCGCGCGCGCGCGCACACACTCTCTCTCTCTCTCTCTCTACTTCCATTGAAGATTAAAACTTCCATCGACGGTTCGACCTCTCCTCTCTGTGTTTATTCTATGAATTGAAGTTGCAGCAAAGAAAAAGTTGCAACTTTGAAGGTATGCTCTCTCTCTCTCTCTTCTTGCTTATAAATTATACTCCCTTTGTCCGGATTTAATAGTCCTATTTTGGTGTTCGTGTCATTTTTCAATCAATTATATTTTATAATTTATAATATTTTATGTAATTTTAAAAATATTGTCTTATAGAACTAATCTAAATCTTTCAAACAAGATCTATATTGGATATAAAATTCATTACTATTTTTTTATTCGGTTAGAATTGAAAGATGGACTACTAAATCCGGAGGAAGGGAGTATAACAAACCCTCACATAGTTTAAAATTAATAAAAGAAATACGAGCATTTTTACTGTGCAATGGGTGTGGTGTACGTAGGAATCATCGGGGTTTGAACCTCCACTTGGTGTTAAGAAGGGAGAGCGAGATATCAGTGGAGTCTGCGGTCACCATTGGTTTAACTTAGTACTAGAACGATTTGGATTCTCCCCTTAACATGAAATGTTTTGATGTATATAAGCTGTGTAACTTAGTACTAGAACCAGGGACGGATCCAGAAATACAGCCTAGTGGGGGCACCTGTTAATTATAATTGCGATTTTTTTTTAGTCAACCATAGTACGATCGTACAAAATTAAGGCATGCATTACTAACTACAAAAGTTTATAATGCATAATTTAAGTTAAATTAGGTAAAAATGAGCACAAAATCTCATACAAAAATTTTAAAATAAGTTTTAAATGAACGTCGACAAGTTTTAGAATGATCGAGCTAGTTTTGTTAATGACTTTATTTTAAAATATTTCTCCCAGATGGTTAAAAATAAAGAGAATCAAGAAAGAAAAGTTTCAAATAGACAAACAACTCGTAAAATAACAAATATAAATACACTATATGGTGAAATTCAGCCATAAAACTAATTATATATGTGCATTTTCGAGATATATGCAAGTGTGTATATTTATATATGAAAAATTCTAAAATCAGCCTAATGGGCTGACAATAATAAGTGCGTGAATATGTATTAAAAGGTGTAAAAAGTACACAGAATTATGTGTTTTCCTTATTTTTCTAGTGTATTTATGGGTTGACAATAGCAAGACCTTTTATATATTAGCACACTTTCATAATTATGCTAATTTATACAAAATATATATATAAAAATATTTTAATTTCGAGTGGGGGCACGCGTTCGAGTGGGGGCACGTGCCCCCGCGTGCCCCCCTTTGAATCCGTCCCTGACTAGAACCATGGGTTTAACTTAGTGATTTTATCAAGAGCAAAGGTCGAGGCAAAGCCAGATGCAGAAACCACAAAGTTTGGGAGAGAGGCAGCATAATACTCCTTTTTTGATAAATGCACTTCATTTTTTACCCTTTAGGGAACGGTTATGTTTAATTTTCTCACTAACAGTCCTTTGGAAGGTGAGAAAGGGTGAAATAAGAAAGGAGAGCCATTTCTTACAAAATCTCACCATTTTTGGTGAGATTGGGTGAGAAAGGGGAGAAGCCAGTCAAAACATTTCATTTCTGTACTTTTCTCTCCATTTCTCACCAAAATAGTCAATCCAAACGAGTGATTTGGTTAGAAACCAAAACTCTTTCTTTTCTTTTCTCCTGAGATCACTCAATCCAAAGGGACTGTAAAAGATAAGAAGTGGAAGTGGAGTGCATTTATCAAAAAAAATGTAGTGTGAAAGTCATTTCCATTATAATATTCTTGACAAATGACATTCACAATCTTTGTTTAGTCTCGACTACCTTTCCGATCATCTTTGTCGTTCACAATGGCAGTGTTAACATCATTTGCATTAGTTCTTCCTGACAGTCAAAATTAAATTAGACTCGAAATGTTTTCACTAGGAAAACAACAAAGTTGACTCAAATGCGTTATAGTAACTTGTACTTTTATTTACTCAACCAATTAGTGTGATGACAATCATTTCAACTTCCATTCACATGAAGTTCATGCCAATCGCAGTTTAAAGCTGAGCTGTGATGGAGGCTGACGAGGAAGGCAGTTGTTTATCTGCGGAAAATGAGTCATGGACTGGGGCTCACCAAGCAAAATTAGAGCCTTCGAAGTCAAATCCAGAAATGTCCAAAGGAAAGGCCCCCGAATCTTCTCATCCAATTGAAAAGGGTACCTCATCTGAACAGGTATCACGCACACTCAGTGTATTATGCCTTGCAAGAGAAGCACTAGAGATGATACCAAAAGCTGAGTTTTTGATACGGAAAAAGGACTTGTTCCACCTTGTCTTATCATACCCTATCACAGATTCTACCAAGCATTACGGGGACCTTATTCTTCAAAACAACTGTTTCTCCAAAATGAACCAACTCGTTAGAGAATTGAAGGCTTTGGAATCAGAGATCAATAATGGAAAATACTTGGATGAATTTGCTGGGTTGGCCCATGTGGGAGTACGCATGGAGCAATTAGATAGGTTGATGAACGAGATTGCACACAATCTTCAGGCAGCTGAAAAAATAGTGGCCAAGTATGATTTTGATCTAGTAGCTTATATACCTCGAGCATATTTTGTACGTTCACCTAAGGGGGGGCGAGTTTGGGCTAACTCATAAAACCAGTGCTGCATGTGAAGCCCCAGACGAAATGGTGACTTTGGCCATCAATTCTGCTATTAGGCAGGTTTCGGCATATGTTAAGGCAGAAACTTTTCAAAAAATCGGGATTTCAGGGAGCGGAGGGGAGGAAGTGGCCAGAGCAGTCATGGATATAGCAAGGATGAGACAGAATGTCAGTGTTGTCCTCCGCATCTCTCTCTGTGGACATGACTGTGACAAAGAGGTAAGGCAGAAAATCGCGGAGCAGATTCACGTTCTTCAACAAATTGATCACATCTTCAGTTTATCTCTAGATCAGTTACTACCTCACAACTTCTTCCTGCTTGTGGAATGCGTCGATGGACCGATGGATCTACATGACGTAAGACTCCCTGATCATGGAGTCGTAGTACTTACGACTCAATCACAAGAGGCTTATAAGATCATGGATGTGGATGTCGACGTCAGAATGGAGGACCATCTGTTACCATGGGACCTATTCTGTGAGAATGTGGAGGGATCACTTGTTGATCCTTCTTCAGCTCTCCAACAAATGGCCATCCGGTTGGTAAAAGAGTGCCATTGCCACCTACTTGCCGTCATTCTTCTTGCTCGAGCCTTGAAAGATGTGACTGATACCAGTGTTTGGGAACTTGCACTCCAGAAATTATCATCACACTTGTTTGCGATGGAAGAAGGATCAAGCCAAGTCATGAAACATGTGTTGAAACTCATATGGGATCAGAAGGATCTAACGACAAAATATTGCATTCAGTACTGCACAAGTCGTCGTTGGAAACAAGGACGGGGTTCACCAGTATCAGAATGGGTCTCAAGTTACTTAGTTAAAACAATAGAAGAAGGGGAAGGCATTTTGAAGGATCTTATCGGTTCGTTCTTGCTAGAGAAATTCGGCCCCAGTTTTTTTATGCGGAAAGAAACTAAAGTTGTGCTGAATGAGTATTTTACATCCTATCTGCCTAGTCCTTCTATAAGGCGAGGGGGGTTAGGATTGATCAAGACACCAACCGTTGGAAATTATACCAAGGAGATTGAGTTGCACGACAATAAATTATCTGAGCTACCAGAGAACCCTAAGTGCCAGACTCTCAGAAAACTATGGTTACAAAACAACTGTGATCTGATGGAAATACCTCTATTGTTCTTTGAAGACATGCCTCTTCTAGTCCATTTAGATTTATCCCACACCAACATAAAGTCCTTGCCACCTTCTATCTCCAGATTGGTGTCACTTCAGGAGTTCTATTTGAGAGGCTGTGAACTTCTCAATGAGCTGCCACCCCATATTGGAGCACTCCGGAAACTTGAGGTTTTTGATCTCGAAGGAACTGAAATTATGTATTTGCCCAGCGAAATTGGTGAATTAATCAGTTTGAGATGCTTCAAGGTATCTCTTTGTAGACATGCAAACTACTATGGAGAAACAAAGCAGACAGGCATTGCAATCCCGACAGAGGTGATATCATTATTCCCTCAATTGGAAGAACTAAGCATTGATGTGAGCCCAGATGGTGAGTGGTGGGATAACGACGTAAACCCAGATAGTGAATGGTGGGATGCTAATGTGAAGGCTATAATAAATGCACTGAGTAGCTCAAACGAGTTGAGAATCCTCAAGTTATATCTCCCATCAGTTGAATTATTGCAGCAACTTAGATATGAGAGCAAAAAATTCATGTTTTTGAATTTATCTGATTTTAGATTCATTGTTGGTTGTCGTCAACAGCGCAACATATATCGTCTGCCAAATGGAGTTGAGGAGAGATACTATATATGGGAGGAGAAATTTAAGAAAAGCCTCAAGTACATAAATGGTGAAGGCATGCCAAGTGGTGTTACTGAGGCACTCAAGCATGCTTCTGTGCTTTTCCTGGACCGGCATTGGACTGTCAAGGTCTTGTCTGAATTTGGGCATGAAAATTTGGCTAAACTTAGAAGTTGCTTGCTTGTGGAATGTAATGAGCTTCAAACCATAGTTGATGGAGACTATGAATGTTCGAATGAATCTATATTTGGCTGGTTACACCACTTGAGTATTCACTACATGAAGAACTTAGAGAGCATTTGGCAAGGCTCAATTCCCAAGGATTCACTATTCAGTCTAAGGTCCTTGACATTGCACACTTGCCCAAAGTTGACCACCATTTTCACGCCAGATATGCTTGGTAACCTCTTTTGCTTGGAAGAGCTTATAGTGGAAGATTGCCCCAAAATTTATAGTATAGTGACTCAAGAAGATGCCAATGTGCAATCGGGTTGTTTTTTGAAATGCTTCAGGAAGATAGCACTCCTTGACCTACCTCAATTGGTTACCATTTCAGGCCCTCTATGCCTTGCTGAAGAAGTGGACAGTCTTTTCGTTTATAATTGTCCGATGCTCGAAAGTTTGGATACTGCGGAAACATCTCCAAAATACTGCAAGATCGTAGGAGAGAAGGAATGGTGGGACTCATTAAAGTGGCATGATTCCAAATGGAGCAGAATGACTCAGCCAGCTTTTGAGGAACTTAGAACAGATGAAGATTTCATGGATCAATTGGTAAGAGATATATACTCGCCGATGGACTTTGCTTCAGAATGGAGCAGTATGACTCAACCAGCTTTTTATGAACTTAGAACAGATGAAGATTTCATGGATCAATTGGTAAGAGATATATACTTGCCGATGGACTTTAACTTTGATAAGCCAGGTAATCTTATGTTTTCACCCACTTGAGAGATATTGTGGATCTTTACTTCTCCCAAAAGCATTTGTTTTACCACACATAATTCTCATACATCTTGCGTTCTGATCACTCTCTGAATTCTGAATACGCATGTTACACATTCACACATAATCTATTACTACTCATTTGTGATTTTCTCTATTTTATTTGTACCTAAGCGAGGGTGTCGAGTCCAGCACCCTGTGGACGATCATGCTAGGCAACTAGTCCAACCCTGACCCTGATCCGATCCATCCCTTCCAAATTTTCGGGTACCGGGTTGGATTCAACAGAAAATTAAAAGAACTCAATTGGGTATCCCATCTGTGCCACGCGTCTAGAGTTCCTATGATCACGCCTGTAGAAGAGTTGCTAATGCCTGGTCGCCCCCTCCTCCATCCCTCTACTCAGGAAAAAAATAAAGTAATTTCACTTTTTAAAGATGTGCTAATATTATTAATAATACAACATTAAGATCACTCGATCAGAATGTACTACATAACTGCTCTTTAAAAACCTCCCCACATAAAATCATATAGTCATAAACACATTCACCTGTCTAAGTACATACATATGCATGTATATAAACACACACACACAGAAATGGTGGCTGTGGTCCTCACACAACTCTCTCTAGCTTTTCACATTTTTTGTTCCTCACAAAATTCCCATCCTCCCACCACCCTATATAGAGCTTCCACACCACTTTTGTTGATTATTCACTTCTTTCATTTGATCCATGGAAGGTGGTGGTGGTGGTGAATTGAAGCAGAAGGCCATGATCAAGGACAAGGTGAAGAAGGGGGCCGCGGCAATGGGTGATGATGTGGACAGCGACGGCGTTTTAGCTAATATGGCCTCCGAGGATGATGAGAAGAAGATAGGCAGTGGCAGTGGTGGAAATGGAAAGAAAAGTTCTAATTGCAGTGGAGGAGGGGGTTCGATGAATATTTGCCAGGTGGAGGGGTGCACGGCAGATATGAGTTATGCAAAGCCGTACCATAGGCGGCACAAGGTTTGTGAGCACCACGCCAAGGCCCGAATTGTGGTGGTTGCCGGAATCCACATGAGGTTTTGCCAACAATGTAGCAGGTTTGGTATCTCTATCTCCCTCTAGATCTCTCTAAAAACCTTTTAATCGGTGTTCTTTTTGTTATGTGATCGAGTTGGTCAATAAGTGTTTTGATAAGACTAATAGTCTAGTAGGAGGAGGGAAGATAATCTCCGACTATATAGGATCGCATTGAATTAATAGTGATCGGACTAATAAACGTTAAGTATTGCTAGTGTTGACTTTGTAGGGTACTACTACTCTTCATCTTGCATTTACAATTCACTCTGTCATTTTAGAGAAACAAATATTGGGTACGTAACATATAACATCTCGGTTGACATGTTGTTTGGGTGGTTACATTTAGAATATGTTCTTATGAAATGTGTCAAATTGTTTATTTCTCCACTAGATTAAAGCAATGTTGCTTTAATGGTTTGATCTATTTTGTCTATTCTTTTCCATGAAAGACAAGTTATATATAACTCTATTTCTTAAATCCACCAAAATGACAAATAGAGAGAAATAGTGCTCCAAATAGCATACTATTAGGATACTAAAATTTGAAATTTCACATTAGATGCACCTTTAGTCTCTTATCCATGGTAGGAAGGTTGAGATGCAGGGGTTTGCTCCCTAGCAAGACCTCAGATTCGAACATCCATGCAGAGTTTTGCTCTGACTTTAAATGGGTCATCAATGGTCAAATTGGCCCCCAACACAGATTAATTGAGATGCACGTAAGTTGGCCCAGACACCCTTACTGTACACAAAGGTGTACGGTATGCATCTTTATAACCAAACCATTGAGAGGCGTAATCAAACCATTGAGAGGTGTAACATAGGCAAAACATAGGGGCGTAACCAAAACCATTGAGAGTTATAACTTGACCATCGAGGGGCATACCTTGAATCATTGAGAGGCATAATTCAAAACCATTGAGAGGCATAGCTATGCCGGGTGTGTACCGGAGTTTTTTTCCAAAAAGACGTTTAAGTTTTTCTAAGTATTTTTTACAACGCAACCGTGTAATATTATGACCATGTAATGGTCCTTCCTCAAAGCCTTGATTCCCCTGTTTTTTCTTTTATGACACAACCGTGTAATATATTAGCATTTATGGTATGACACATTGACAATGAAATGGTCTATATTCCCCTGTTTTTTTTTATATGACATTGGAACGGTTGTGTCAAAGCTGACTCGCCCAGGTTTTAATGACAAAACCATTTATGGATTAAGATTGCCACCTCTAGACAAAACCTTATGCTATGACCATTAAATGGTCTTCCTCAAAGCCGATTCCCCCAGTTTTTAATGACAAAACCATTCTATTAAAAGATGTCACATCGTGATTTTAGAAGTTGGAACAAGGACACGGATTCCAACTCTGTTTAGGTTAGTTTTAGTTTTCATGAAAAAGACTTTGGACAAGGAGTTTTAAAAAATTCTACCAAGATTTTCAAACGACAGAGAGTGGAAATTAGTGTCATATTATTAGCACCAAAGTCATAAGTCTTGTTTTTGGAGTACAATTCTTCAATTGTGATGTCTGGAACTAATATTTTTTACTATCTAACAAAGAATGACGAAATGTAGGTGGAGTGGAGTCCTGTTAGTGTCTCCCTTATAATTTCATGCACATGGGCAGGGTTTGATTCCCGTAAGCACACATCCCCTCCCCAAGTCCCCTAGGATAGAGTAGATTAGGTTTAACGAATAACAAAATAAAAATAAAAATGAACAAAGTACCAAATAGTTTATGCCTGAGATAAGCCAAGTAATTATGTCTAAAAGGATGGTCCGTTCTGATGGGGCTTAGGGCCGTCCGGACGGGCGATGCTGCGAGCAAGAGTTCTTGTTTTATGTATTTTCTGTCTGGACGGGGGGCTGTGACGAAAGGCAGCTATATAGATACGTGGTTTTCTTCAGATGTAGGGTTTGTTAGCTTGTTTTTCGTGAAAGAAACCCAGAAAAACAGAGACACATTCAAGAGGAGATTGGAGCTTATAGTGGATTAATTGGTCTCTTTCCCTCGTATAGTAGATTTACAGCCTGTGTATCGAACCACATAAATCTCTCGTGTTATTTTTTGATTGTTTCTTTTTTTTGGTAAGTTAAGTTTATTAAAACCAAGAACCATACAGGATCAACAGGGCATCCCCTTGAACAAAACAAAACGTATCTGCCTAACTACATAAGGCAGGAAAAGGAGAATACAGCAGGAAAAGATCACCTGACCAAACAAAAGCCAATGGCTACATATCTAGCAACTAGAAAAAAACAGCAGGAGCAATGTTCCATTCACTACAGATGAGTCTGTTCTCATCAGACTTCTTTATACGTCACCACGAAGCAATACATGCTCTCAGATCCTTAACAATTGTGGAAATGATGTCCTCAGCCCTTAGACTTTGCCCCTGAAAGATTCTTCGTTGCGTTCACACCAGAGCGAATAGAGAGATGCAGCCATTGAGAGTTTAAAGATGGAGTCTCTGAAGCTAGCACTACCCCTATGTTGCAACACCCAGTCAATCTCTTCAGACAGCTTTCGAGCACTCCTATCAACCCCATTCTTCTGAAGAATAGAACACCAAACCCAGGCAGAAAAGGAGCATTCAAAGAATAAATGGTCATGTCTCTCATGATCATTACAGCAAAGAACACAAAGGCCATCAGAAGTCATCCCCCATTGCAAAATTCTGTCCTAAGTAGCCTATCAATGTTGGGCTGCCATCCATTCCACTATAGCTTTTTGATTGTATCTTGCTTTCCATGCATTCATCTTTATTGTTCACGTTTAGATCAATTGTTCTTGTTAAAATCGTTGTGTCCTCCAGATATCGCCCAACAATTAGTCATATAGTGAAACCCCAAACGCCCTGAAAAAAACAAACGGAAGTGTTGAAAGGAGATTGGTTGTTTAATTGGCAAGATCAACATGTTAAGGCGTTAAGGGCAATTCCTGCTGCTGCTAATGCATTTTGTGCATACTTTATACCACTTTAATTATCCCTTGATTATGTTAGATCCAGTCACACAATTATCTCTGTCATTTTTCTTCTTTCTTGGGCTTCCCTCTTCTAGTACTAAAGTCAATGACGAGCAGTGTTTTTGTTAATTAATATTCTTTCTTTTTCCTCTAATTTTTGTGTTCTCCTTTGGAACAACTATGATGATAAAGATTCCATGACCTATCGGAATTCGATGATTCCAAACGAAGCTGCCGCCGGCGGTTGGACGGGCACAACAAACACAGACGCAAGCCGAAGTACGGACACGAACAACAACTGTGATGATAAAGATTCCATGAGCAATCGATTCCAAAAGAAGCTGCCGCCGGCAGTTGGCCGGGCACAACGAACGCCAACGCCAAAGGAAGAACACAGCTGATCCAACCGGAGAAAGCTCGAGCCAAAGAGGGACAGCTGGTGGTACGCAATTGATAGAAATTGTGTGTGGTGGGTAGGTTGATGACAGTGGAAGGATCCAGGTTTCCATAGGCCAAGAAAATGGCAATGGCAGTTGTACATATCAGTAGTGAAGCTGTTCTGCCTGTCATAGTTGTTGCTTCTAGACTCTAGTTGATATATTCATAGCTTAGTGTTTTGTTTTTGTTT
Organism: Rhododendron molle; assembly: GCA_025413875.1. NCBI lineage: Eukaryota > Viridiplantae > Streptophyta > Magnoliopsida > Ericales > Ericaceae > Rhododendron > Rhododendron molle. Next base: position 43,059,037 of record CM046398.1, read on the forward strand.
TGGATTGAGTATATGTATCTTGTCTTTGCATTGATCTGTATTTCGGGCTATACTTCTCCAAATCATCTCCTTTGATGCATGTCCTGTTTGCCTTGCCTTTGTAGCATGTTTTCTTTTGGTTGAACCCTTCCGGACAGTAATAAACGGGTTGCGATTCTAGGGGACGAAATCATCTTAACCGACGTCAAGTTGGTGCACATCAAAGTGGTGCAAAATCTAGTCTGAAGTACTCACGTTTCATAAGATGCTTCCATTTAAATATCTTATTTTTTTAGCTATAACTAGTGAGATGCCGGCGCGCAGTGCGCGCCGGGTTGGTGTTATTGTTCAGCATATTAATTGATAAATAATACTCATATTAGATAGCTAAATTGAAGTAGAACAACTTTATTTAAATGCAGTATTTTTATTCCTTTGATAGAGATTATTTGCTTGCATATGGCTTTACACATTGGATCAGCAACCACCTGTTTGCAAAACATTACCTCTTATATTGGTACGTTATTGCAAAACAACATTTCCAATTCACACCATTTCTCCTTGAGACCGCATCCAATAATTACTGATTAGCGCCTTCTATTATGTAATTCAAATTTTCATAGAAATACAAGTGAGATTTCCACCTTTTAAAAGTCTTCATGTGGGGTACACGAAAAATTAGCCGACATGAAATTTACAACACACTTTTTATAAAGTATTGAAAAGTTTATCTTATTCTTATAAAATGAACCTTTATGGTTTCATTTGTTCAGATATTGAAGCTGACCATTTTGTTAATCCCTCGTTTTTTCAGTAAGGACATTTAAGTGAGAGCAAAACATGTAAAATTAATCCCTCATTTTTTCAATTTCTCTAATAAGCTTTCTCAGTAGCTATTAGATGAAGCCTTTGATTTATTGTTACCCAATCCACAATCAAGAGAAGATAACTGAACTGTAACAGGAAAGTTAGGTGTTTGTACAAAAAAGCTAAGTGGCTTATTTTTTTGACTTTATTCAAATTTTGTCCGTATCACTTGGCTTATCATTATTTTGTTGGAGATTATTACACCATCATGATAAGAGGAATCTAAGAAGTAAAAAGATTTGATCGAAATCGTTTTTAATTTTAATAAAGACGAGAAAAATTGGCTTATTTTCGTCTTTATTAAAAAAAATGGATTTGGATCAAATTTTTTTATTTTTTAGATTCCTCGTCATGAGGATGAAATAATTCCAAAAAAAATGATGATAAGTCAAGTCGTATGGAAAATATTTGAATAATGACAACAAAAAAAAAAACTACTTGGGTTTTTTGTCCAAACACTCCATAACATTACGTATTTATACGTATGTACGACTACTTATTAGAGTTTGCTTTGGCTCATTTCAGTCCCGCTTTCCACACTCCACACTTCCACTCTACACTCGTGTTCCAGACTTCAGGCGGCTATTTGAGGTATCTCATTCTCTCTCTCTCTCTCTGGTTTCGCTTTGTGTCTCCCTCTCTTGCTGTTCGTTTCCCTCTATCTTTCGACTCTCATCCTCACCCGAAACGTGCATCTTGCAATCGGGTTCCAAAGATACGAGACCTTAATGTTGGCGTATCAAACCTCATAAAGTCTTGATTTTGAAGAAAAGGACTTGATACATCTTCATCTTTTAAGTAGTTCAAAAAATTAGGGTTTGGTGGTTGACCCCCCCCACACACCCCTTGATCTGTTCTGTTGTGGTGCCAATTTATGATGCATGTGATGTTATTAGTTCTGTGAGGGAAATTTGTGGCTGACTTGTGTTTAATTCATGTTTTGCCTCACGCATTGGTTTACTGGTATCTCTCCCCCTCCTCTTGATCATAGAAGTTCAAGAAAACTGTGGAAAAGCATGGCAAATTCAGAGCCAGGTAGCTTATAATTTCTTGGAGTAGATTGCCGCAAAAATTAAGGTAAAACTTCTTGCAGTAAACGGGTATTTCTTTTAATGTGTGCACAAAGTTCAAACCCATTTGGGTGAGCACTTTTGGTTTGCTGTAATTTTTCAGGCTCTCTTCGTTATGGGGTGGTTTGTATATGTGTATGTTTGTGTACAACGTTTTCCTAACCATTAAGGCTCCAATCAACAATGAATCATAAGCCTTTATGTTTATGCAAAACCCATTAGTTCCTTACCGTAAAACCGTTCCTTACTGCATGAGTAGTTTTGTTCTAAAAGCTATAATTTACTACGTTTTCAATCTAGGTGTTCAGATTTAGGGATTGGATCTGGGGAATTTGGCTTCGAACCAGTTTAGTTTAATTAATGTACTGAAGCTGTGCCAAATTATTTTAAACAACTTAGATTTGAAGAGGTTTTGTGTGACAGCTCAGATTGTGTCAATGCCCCAAACTGGTCCAAAACATATTGAGGACATTTGGCCCTCTAGATATTCAAATTATTTATAATTATAATTATTGCGTGCAGAACTCACTTGCGTGCAAGCTGTTTAAGGTTGACGAATCATTCAATTTATTAATCTAGGCTCGTTACCTTGCCATTTTAATCTAGCCCACCGGAGCATTTCTTAAATGTCAAAAACTGATTCATATTTAAGTCTTCAAACTTCTAGAGATAACTGAGATTATACTTACTACAGGAACCATATTTTACGTATTACTGTCTATTAAATCACTGGTAGTAAGTCGAATTAGAGTTGATTTTTTGCTTCTTTGAGACAAGTGATTTTTTAATTGCAATACGAGGAGTTCAACACAAGCCATCGCATAATGAGTGAGTGAGTCATTAAGGTTTGATATTTCTGTAGGTGCTTTTTTGGAAAGACCAATCAAGGTGTAACATGGGATAAAATCAGATTATTAATTGGCAGTAGATGAATCATATCGCTATTTAATGGCACTGTGTAGCTTGGTGTGTTGAACACAAACATACGGTTGCAGTGTGAGTGATCTGCCCATTGGCAGCATAACTGCTCAAAGGTAAACGAATCATATAACCATCCTACAGTATTGCATGGTTGCTTTATTGAACACACACATAAACTTGTAGCGCAATTCAAGTACCCATTTCAAAAGTAACTGCTTAGTTCCCTTATTCCCTAATATGTTGCTAGATATAGATGTAGTAAGTTTAAGTTAACAAGCCAAACAGGGTTACATGGGTTAAGTTTACGTTACACCTGGTGTAGCAGGTGGATGCGCTACAAAGGGTACCCTCAGACTTGAAATTACTCTTTTTTCCTTTTCCCAAAAGCAATTGCGAGTGGAACGTTGTCCTCATTTGTGGCAGGATTGCTTGGTTCATTTAAAAAGAGTTGTCGTCGGCTTTTTCCGTGTGGTTTTTCCACCTTTGAACCCGAGCCACCGGCAGCCTCATCGATGATATCTCTGGTTTGTCTACGTGTCGTTTTAACCTTTGAAGCCGACCCTCTGGCAGTTTCATCGGAGATGTCTCTGGTTTGCTCCGTGTCTTTTCATCTTTTGAACCCGAGCCACCGGCAGCCTCATCAATGATATCTCTGCTTTGTCTACGTGTCGTTTTAACCTTTGAAGCCGACCCTCTGGCAGTTTCATCGGAGATGTCTCTGGTTTGTCTCCGTGTCTTTTCAACCTTTGAACCCGAGCCACCAATGGGTATAGTAGAGGTAGTTCGGCTCTTTTTACGTGGCTTCTCAACCTTTGAAGTTGAATCATCGGCGGTTTCAGCAAAGATACCTCGTTTAGTTTTGCTGGGCAGATCATACTCATGGATGGAGTACACACAATTTGGGAGCCTATACTTTGTGTAGTTGTATGCCTTCACGCGCACAGCATATTCCACGCCTCGACAAAGTTTTTCAATTGCTGATGGAGATAGCTCACCCTACATTAAGATTCACAATTTAATTAGATTAGACCAAAATGTGTATGTATTTTAAGTATCATTTGTGTTGCACGTTACCTGTCTTATGTTTTCTTCCATGTATTCAGCTGTGATACCAAACATCCCTTCAGCATCTCACGGGTACACAGTAGCAACGATTGACCCCGTTTTGTCTGATAATTCATCATTGAATTTATGGCTATCATAAAATTTGTAGGGAATCACACAGTTATCTTGTGGTACTCATTGTATTATTGTTATTTATGAGTGTGGGAACTAACTTTGCCACTGGCGACACACGTTCTTTGCAATGGTTGCACCAAAATGGACCATCATTTGTAGCATCGGTGGCATTGTTGCATTTTAAGCATGTTAGGTACCAAAATCTTTGAGTTAGGTCAATGACCTTGCAAATTGTTTGAATCCATTGGAATTCTTGCTGTAAGAATAAATATAAGAAAGCTTGACCTTTTTTGCAGGATTAAATTCAATATTGCATACCAACCCATAAAGCTATACCTTCTCAACCATGGTTGGGAGCCAATTGACGTTTATGGTTTTTTTGGAGTTTGGTGTCTCATTCCGCACTGGGGTCCCACTTATGTTCCTTTCTGGCATTGGTAATTTGTGGATTGTTTTGGCATTAGCCATACACCTGCAATAGTTGTTTTACCTGGTTTAAGAGTTCCTGCCATATTATGCCTGCGATTAAACATTCTTGCCAATTACGTAGCTTTTCAGCTGCGGGAATTGGTGGATTGAAGCTGAACGTAGAAGAACCTCTTGTTGTGAGCTGGTAGCCTGTCAACACAATTGTGCATCTAATTCATGGCATTTCCAATTTCCATAGATATGGTTATCCCCCCCACTGCCTGTTTTCTTTTTTTGTTGAATAGTAGAATACATTGAGTACCTTGGTAGGTGCTAACTTTCAATCTTGTTCCTTGCACAATGGGGAATGGCCCTTCAAGTGTACCCATTATTTCGCCCTCATGGTCTGCAAATTGTTGCCACAGTACAAGCGTTGTTGGCACTTTGCTGCACATTTTATACATGGTTACATGGGTTCAATATTGGGTGATTGTTGTTGGGAGCATGTACTATTAGAGCTTGAAGTTAAATCGGTTGGACCTATATATTTAAGATGGTAATAGAATGCACAATACGGTATACCTTGCGTCAATGATAGTTATGTTCTGTATAGTGCTGTCATCCTTTGTCGTACGTTTGGGACCAACATGGAGAATGGCAAATATAACATCTGTTACATCAACAAAGTTGGTAATTAAAATCTTTTTTATTGCCGGAAGACAGGAAGAGGTGGCATAATCTATGGGTACCTATACCGACATACCAAAACCTCGAGTGTCGCGGACATATTCACTCAAATCTTGAAGTTGCACGAATTGGTATTTGATGCGTTTAATATTGTAGACAGCATCTGGGATTTCTTCTATTGGTGTTCGGCTCGAAATGGTCCATTGGAGAGGATTATCCACTTTCTGATAATCTGATGGGGTCACCTCCACCTTTGCATTGCTTATTGAGTAACTCTGGTATAATTGCAAGGTATCCTTCAACACTTGTATATCAGCATTCCAAATAGTGCACTGTACTTTGGTACCCTGCATGTAGCATTTCCGAATTGTTTAGTATTATAAATATTTAGGTGTTCTTTTTGCACCTTAGTATCCTAAAATTAAACTAACCTCAGAATCAATGAGTATAAGTTTCTGGTATGCTTGATCCCCCGAAGTTGTCCTGGGATAACCTTTTTCGAGTACCATTGCCTGCACCATCCAGTTGGTCGTTGCTTCTTTCACATTCGTAATCATCCACAATTTGTCCGCCATGGTTCAGGGAACTACCGTAATCTGCAATTAGGAAGATGTAGTTTATGATTTGGTTGCTTTTACATTTAAACAACTGAACATTACTATAATAGATTTAATTACTTCTTATGCCGGTGCTGGTATAGACGTAAGTGGTTACCCATAAGGTCATCTAAAGCAAACGTAAATATGATATATGGTGTTTCTATTTTGTACAACTTAGAAGCAATTGAGGGCAAACATTTACTGATTAATAAGATTCCACTTACAGCAGCTAGGTTCAAAAGCTGTTGGATTTGAATGTGCTTCACTTAGTAACTCCCTATACACAATATTTTTAGCTAATGTTGGCTCTTCTTTTCCATTGTAGGATGCATCCAATATTAGTTTTATTCTAGCTGTTGTTGTGGCACTGGAAAGAGCCACGTAGAGTTGTCCATGTGAAAACACTGATTGCTGCAAATTAACACCAACAGTATCTAGTGTTTGACCTTGTGCTTTGTTTATTGTCATAGCGAAACATAGCCTTAGTGGGAATTGACGCCTGATGAATTGGACGGGATACAGCTTAACATCGGTTGGTTATAATGAGATGCGAGGTATGAATACAATATCTCCTTGGTGCTCGCCAACAGCTATTTGCGCCACTATGACATGTTTATGCAATGATCGGCATATTAGTCTGGTTCCATTGCACAATCCTTTAAAAGGATCCAAATTCCTTAACATCATTACTGGGCAATTTTCTTTTAACACAAGTCGATGAGCTGGTAATCCCGGCGGACATACTGAATGCATGAAATCAATGTATACTCCTTGGTCAGCAGGGTTGACTGTTTCATCAGTGCTAAGGTAGACGCACTCTTGTCCTGGGAATCTATTAATCAGTAGCCCATTTGTTTGGTCTACAGATTCATTTGTAGGGGCTAGTATTGCAGACTGTGTCATAGGTATTGCACCAGCAGAATAGCATCCCAAATCCGGGAATGCAAAATTTATAAGTTGCTCCATTGGTGTGGTCTTGGGATCAGGAGCGATAATCATTAATGGAGGGATTGTTATTTCATCATTTGAGTTGGATGGTTCTTCTCTGTTACCTACTCTTAATAGGTAACTGCTAAACGCTGGATCAGTTTTAGCTCGCATATTTTCTGTTAACGTTATTTTTTTTAGGAAAGGCCATATTTGTGATCTCACCAGGCTGGCATCTATACATTCCTCCCTCGTGCCCTTTGGTATGACTGGTAATACTTGTCTGAAATCACCACCAAGCACTACAACTTTACCGCCAAATAATTTATCAACATCTGTTATATCTCTCAATAGATTATCTAGTGCTTCGATACTTTGTCTTTTAGCCATTGATGCCTCATCCCATATAATTAAGGAAGTTGCTCTTAGTAGTTTGGCTAAACCAGTTTGTTTGCTAACATTGCAGGATAGTTTGCCATCCTTATCTAGAGGGATTTTAAAACGTGAATGTGCAGTGCGTCCATTTGGCAAAATTGATGCAGCAACCCCAGAACTGGCTGTTGCAAGTGCAATACTCCTAGCAGATCTTATAGTAGCAAGTATAGCACGATATAGGAAGTCTTGCCTGTGCCACCAGGACCATCTATAAAAAAGCAGGTGCCATTATTTTTTCTTACTGCTTGCATGATTTCATTGTATGCTTTTAGTTGGTCTGCATTAAGCTTAGATATGCTTAATAGATCTATTTCTGACACATTTATATTTTGTTCTTCCAAGATTTCCCTGCACGTCAGATCATGCTCAGCTTCATTTTCAAACAAATCATCAAGTCCAAAATCCTGCAACGTCTTACCCATACCCTCTAAGGTTGACTTCACAAAACGTAGCATACATTGTCGCGCCTCAGCTGGGAGCATTTTTTGTCTCTTAACATAATCTTCCGTTAAGGGCTCTTCAAATTTCAACAAAAGTTCCTTTGGTTTTAGAGCACCACAAAACACAAGTATAGTACAAAACAATTGTCTGAGGGAATTAGGCATTTGATAACCACATGCTTCTTCTAAGCATTTTTCGTTTCCTTTGTCGTCAACGAGCAATCCATGCGCAACCGCTGCCTCTCTATATGTAGAATATATTGTACCTCCTACTATTCTCAAGTAAGAGAACGAGGTTGGGCATGGGATGTGATTCAATAATAATCTCAGATAGTATAAATCACCCTGGGTTGGATTTATAGATATGATACGACCTATTACATTCTTGTGCTGGCGTTCAGTCCAAAACCTTGTTTGCGTTGACCACACAAACGCCGTAGGGAAATCTTTATACAAAAAATTCTCTTGCTTAGCTTTCTCGTTATGCTTATTCATGTAGAAGAACTGTGTTAACATTGTTCTTGAGAAGAATTCAGAGTCGGCTACCGTGTCCAAGTTTGTTGATTTTCGAAAACCTATAACTTGGCAGTCTTCTAGATGCAATTGGAGAGCTTTGACTGATGGCTGCATATCAAACAAGTGGAATTTGTATATACGCCACATTGCCTCTGGAGGCGTAACCCACCTAGCTGTTTGGAATTCTGTGATTTCATCTACCACTTCATTTGTTCGGTGTGCAATGACTTTGAACACAATTTTGTCATGGCCTTTGTAAATATATTTGTATAAATATTTAACAGCCTTTATAGTTGAACAGATCTCTACGTTTACATGACAGTCCAACATGGCCAACAGATATGGGTTATAAGGCACCACCCATCTGCTATCAAGGATTTGACCGCGAATTTGTACTTGGTTTTTATCATATCTTCGCCGATAAATTGGATAACCATCTGCTGCAACTGTCGTGGTTTCAGTGAATTTCTTGGGATAATGGTTCTTGCATTTACCATTTTTCATGCAAACGTTGCCTTGATTAAGCTTTCCGTAGGGACCATGCATCATGTGTCTTAGCACAGCCGCATAGAGGTGTGGATTTTCCTTCTCACAAGGTATTTCAGCAGTTATAAATTGGTCAAAGTGCTCAGACCTTAGAAGTTTGTGACCTCTTTTTAATATTATCAGCAAGTGCGCATGCGGTAATCCTCTTTTTTGGAACTCAGTTACATATGTGTACGCTTGAACAGGACCAAACAATTTCTTCTTAATAACCTCTTTTTTCATCTGTTCAAATTTGCTTCTAAAGACTCTAGCCACAAGATCGGGCCTATTTTGGACATCTTCATGTGGCTTGAGTTCATTTGTGATTTCTATCCATTTGGGATTACAAGTCATGGTTAGAAATATATCTGGTTTCCCATACTTGTCCACCAATGCCATTGCATCCAAATATCTTTTGTGCATGTCCCGTGGTCCTCCTATGAACGATCCTGGTAGGATTACTGGCGTCCCAATTTTGGATCCCTTAGACTCTCCTTGGGCTACGCTATCTATAACTCCTTTGTACAGATCTGATCGTATTTCATCTTGGTTGTGCCTAAAGTAATCTAACCTTGAAGTTTCAATTTTGACATACATATCTACGGCATATTGCTGTAGGAGCCTACCAAATTATAAGATAATTGAATTGATTTTCGGCCTTATCTGAAATCGGTATGCATAGAACTCACGAGCGGAAACCGTATTTTGTTTCTTTGACTTCTCTTGAAAATCTGGAAATGGAAAGCAATTGTAATTATTATATGGTTATGCAAAGTTTGGTAATAATTAGTTACCATTTTTCATACACTTACATAGGGATTCTAAGGTGATTAGTTGATCTGCTGTTTTTGTTTTGTCTGATCTGGTCAATGTGATGCCTTTCAATTGGTTATCACGTCTGTTGGAATTATGCCTCCTGATACCACGATGCCATCCTGGTTCTCCATATGGGAATAATAATGGATACTGTAGGGGGTCATAGCATCCATAATAATATTTTATTGCCACTCTATGTCCGTCATGTTTCTCAACTAATATGTCACGTTCTCTTAGTTCTGACGCATCTTCATTGTCTTTCCAGATAAGTGCAACCTGTGATGCTGTAGGTGCATCATAGGTTTTATCGTTCACGACTGGATCAGCTTTAAGCCTTATCTGGTATGAATCTATATTGGGTGTTGTTGATAAAGATCTGAAAAACTTTGAGTACGGATTGGGTTTGAGAATATCTATAAGCTGGGCAATGGTGTCAGAATTTAAATCACCAAGGCAATCTAATCTATGCTCAACTTCCTTAGCAGTGTCATAGAAGTAGAGTTAGAGGTAGGAGGGCTTCTCATCCGCAGGATATAAGCTGTTGATGAAATGGTAGATTTGACCTTGGGCACAAAAAGTATAAATCCCTTTATGATTTTGAGTATACCGCGAATCAAGGGATACACGGAACGAAGTGAAAGCAAACATATTATTATAAGGCCGGATGTGTGTGCGGAAATCCTTGCATAATTTCGAAGAACCTCGATATAGATCAAGCAACGTATTTGGGGTCCGCAAAGGGTAGATGGAAACTTCACCACGAGAACAACAAAAACCATCAGGTTCTGATGGGAAGCGTTTCGCATCACAATAAACACAGTAAGCTACGTTGGGGAGGACAAATGGTTTGGTTGGTATTGAACGCCGTCGTATGTGCATAATTTGATCACCTGTGTTCTTGTTTCCTATATTACATAAATACAAAAGAACAGGTTTTTTAGTAGTGGATCAGGAAATTTCTTGTTTTAGATCAATATTTGAGTTTAGGTTTAACCACCATACTTTTTTGCCGGGGAGTTGCACCCGCCATTCGTGAGCTTGAACCTGACATAGAGTATAATTTTAGAGGGCGCCTCCCTAAAAGTTGTGTGTTCCTTTCCAAAAAATTCTGGTTTGCAAACGAGGCCTAATTAAAAGTTTAACTTACCTATTTCATGTATGCTGGTAGCAGGACATTGGATAGAAAATCGAGGCACCTTTTTGATGACACCAGCTACCATAGTTTGTGTGTCCTCCTGTTCTGCTGGTATTGTTCTGGATGGTAATGGCTGAATCACCACATCTGGAGTGGTTGCATGTGGTGTTTCTGTGGGGGTCATGGTGTGAACCATATCTGCACGCGTATTCTCATACATATATTGGAAGCGACCTGATTTTGGTGTTGGTTTTTGTTTTTTTTGGAACTCACGTAACTGCTTACGGCGTTCTTTGCGGATATCTTTGATAGCCTGTGGAAGGGTAGCATATGTATTTTGGCGTTCAACATACGCGCATCTACGGCGTTCATTGCGCCTATCCCTGACTGTAGTTGCAAGATTACTCTCTATGTTGTTACATCGTTGTTTTTGCCTATCATTGGTGTCCTATAGGTTTTCGCTGCAAGAAGTCCGAGGCCTCTTGTTCGCTAGCATGATGACTCACCGCTCCAGGTATTGATAAGCCCCCCCTTTTTTTTTCCGGGTTACATTCCATCAATTAGTATTGTTTTATTCACGCATGAAAAATTAGCTTTGAAGTAGGTCTAGATTAATTTTGGAGAACGACTAAGTTGCTAATACAAGACATGACAACCAAACACACACACTCATTCACTCCCCGTAGCTCTAGCATACTACTAATAATTATTACCTAATTTATACTGGTGAAGCTAACAGTTGGTCTAATTTAAATGAAGCCACAGCAGATACATTATTCACGATTGATAGAAGCAGCAAGCATCTCCAATGTATGGCTATTTGATGCACAGTTAAGGACCAAGTTCAAACATTTATGATGATTCTACTTAGGAATAACACAGAGTATTAACATACATACCTTGGAAACGGTTATTAGGCTTGCTCGTGAACAATCTGTGAGAAATATGCCGATATAGCTGCAATTTCTCTCCGAAGCAAGACAGGGATGGCAACAAGATTGAATCCAATCTATTTATAGCATTGTTTAACTCGGTTTGTTGGTTCACTCGGATTTTTTGATGGTCCTATGAGGTGAATTTATGGACAAGCTATAATCTAAGATACTTTGGTACTCCTAAGACACATGATTTCCTTCTACTTGCGCTGGAAATTTATGACATATCAATAGTCAGGATGAGGTGACATCATTTCATATCTTCTTAGACCTCTTTGTAGGCTGGTGTGTCATGCATTGCCTTCTTGTGATTTTTGGGCGGTCCTACGAGGTGAATTTATGGACCAGCTATAATCTAAGATACTCTGGTACTCCTAAGACACATGATTTCCTTCTACTTGGGCTGGAAATTTATGGCATATCAATAGTCAGGATGAGGTGATATCATTTCATATCTTCTTAGACCTCTTTGTAGGCTGGTGTGTCATTCATTACCTCCTTGTGATTTTTGGACAGTCCTACGAGGTGAATTTATGGCAAAGCAATAATCTAAGATATTATTGTACTAATACACATAATTTCCTTCTCCTTGCATTTATGGCATATCAATAGTAAAAATACTATAGAAGGTGACATCATTCCATCTATTTTTAGGCCTCTTAGTAGGCTGAGGTGTCCTTATAATTTTTGGACAGTCCTACGAGGTGAATTGATGGCAAAGCAACAATCTACGATACTATTGTACTCCTAATACACATAATTTTCTTCCTCTTGAGTTTGCAATTTATGGCATATCAATAGTCAGGATACTATAGAAAGTGACATCATTCTCCGTTCTTAGGCCTATTTGTAGGTTGAGCTGTCATACATTATACAGCTATGGGCAAAATTTTGAATCTTTCTTTTGTTCAAAGTTTTAATTCTATGGTGCAACTATGTGCAACTACCCTGATAACAGCATGCACACCCAAACAATTTTGACAATTCATTGCTGAGTATCGATTTTGCAAGAAGCTAACTATTGCTAATTGGTCTGCAATGGTATTCCTTCCTCCTATTGACCAATGCTAACCCAAACACACAAACGTATACTGCTAAATACATCAGTACTTTACCTCTTCCTTCCCTCATAAGCATTTTTTTGTACGTTCAGGAATTATGCCCATCACTTCAAGAGCTAGCCTACATTGAATGTCTCGACCAATTTGTTGTGAAAACCCAACAACAAGCTTGGTATATTTGGTATGCCAATGGTCGTTTAGAAGGCATGGGATGGGAATCTTTTGCAGCCGCTCATGCACTAAAGGAACACGATACTATTGTTGTTACTGTGGATAATGATCTAAGCTTGGTAGCAATGGTATTCGACCAAGATGGATGTGAACGGACATATTATTGGTACACTGATATCGCAACTGATGCAATGTCTCTCCACCAAGGAGTGCACTAAACACCCCATCGTATTTTCGAGCTATTTGTAATTGTAAGACTAAGAATCTGTAATTTGAGTAACAAATTTGTGTATCATGCTCATGCTGCAAGCATGCAAAGTCTTTTCTTTATCAACTGTAGCTTAACTATGAATGGGCGTGGCACTATTTGCGTCATTTGTAAGGATTAAGTTAAGTTTCCTTTTGCTTGTCTTACTATCGATCAGCTATAGTAACGCTATTTCTCTTACTTTCGATCCTTTTTCCTTTTTTGTTTAAACTTCTTACCTCACTGCTGCTATAAAAGCTAGTACAAGATTTGGTCTCTAATGCTAGATTTTCTAATTCCTTTTTTAAAGATCCAACAGAGCAATCATAAATGCAAGAGTTGAGAGCATGATTCATCGAACCCGAGCAACGGTATTGCTGAGATTCATGCAATCATGATCTCCCACGATTTCAATGATGCTATTAAAGATAGTAAACGATAGATTTTCTAATTCCTTTTTTTAAGGATCCAACAAAGCAATCATAAATGCAAGAGTTGAAACCATGACTCGTCGAATCCTAGCTACGTTATTGCTGAGATTCATGCAATAATGATCCTACGATTTCAATGATGTCATAAAAGGTAGTACAAGATTTGGTATCTAATGCTAGATTTGTTCCACCGGATACTAAGGAATTCTTATTCCTTCTTTAAAGGATGCAACAGAGAAATCATAAATGGAGGAGTCTAGATTTGTTCCACCGGATACTAAGAAATTCTTATTCCTTCTTTAAAGGATGCGACAGAGAAATCATAAATGGAGGAGTTGAGATCATGATGAAACAGAATCTGTAAAGGGACAATACACCAAATCTATGAACAACTTTACGGAAACACCCTCACCTCAAACCTCAATGCCTAAACTACAACACACAAAAAGGGACATGGATGGAAAACCTTGAAAGTCCGAAAATCTATTAAAGTAAAACAAAAATAAAACAGAATCTGCACACCCCAAATAGTTTAGAGCAAACTGCACGCTGTGCAGTTCTGCATTTTCAGTGTCCTTTTCGGGCCTCGCTCGATGATCGGAATCGTTCATGTGATAGAGCTTGACGAGTACTTCGACCATTCTAAAAATCATGTTTAATTGGATATCATTAAGTGCCTGATCGGAACCCATATAACTTTCGGTAACTCTCGGTCCATGGGTTCAAGTGGATTTGATCCAGTGTTTCGGATCCATTCTTTTCAAGATAAAAAGACTCTCGGTCCATGGGTTCAAGTGGATTTGATCCAGTGTTTCGGATCCATTCTTTTCAAGATAAAAAGGTTCCGATCAGGCACTTAATGATATCCAATTAAGCTAATTTTTTGCATGGTTGTTCTACTCGACGAGCTCTACAAAGTGAACGATTCCGATCATCGGAGTGAGACCCGGAGTGGGCCCCACTCCGGGCGGAGCAGGAAGGGGAGCAAGAAGGGGGGGAGCAGGCCCCCCGCCTCCCCAAATAGCAATCCTAGGATGCCAAACTACCAAAACAACCTCACCAACACTGGCCGATCGTAGACACTCACCACCCACACGAAGGGCATTTAAGTATTTCAAGAAAATGATTTCGTCCATCTACCAATCTTCTTTAAGGAAAGAAGAAAAAATGGTTTCATCCATCTACCAATCTTCTTTAAGGAAAGCAAGAAGGGATATGTGCTCCAGAGAAATCTCTCTTATTCGGTGAGCAGTTTTTCGAGTTAGGTTTATTCGGAGAAATCTCTCAATTCGGAGAGTAGTTTTTTGAGTTAGGTTTATTCGGGGAAATCTCCCATATTCGGAACATATGAAACCAAGTTGCTCCCTCCCTCCTGAATGCGCCCACTCAACTAACCAAAATAAGCACCTATTCATCCTATTTCTCAGAAATAAATATGATCTATTAAGGGAGAATAACTTCTCCCGTAAAGCGGAAAATAAACATTTTTAAAAAGAAAAGCTTAGCATTGTGGGGCCTTACACCCATGATAATAACAGGGTAACCAAACATTTAGTATATTTACCGAATCTAAACCCTTGGTGCTAATCAATTGTGGGTGACTGTTATTTGGGCGTGCAAGCATTACGTAAACTAAACACAATTAGCTCAAAATACCTCCCAAACAATTCATGGGCAGGAAACCCAAAGGGGATAATAATATGCCGTTTTATACATTTCATTTAACTTTGAGAATTATTTAACCATACTTCCATTACGAACCATCCTTGTCGGTTATTCTTTGTAACTTTTGGCTCCTAAAATGTTTGGCAGAATTGTTGGAATGCGCAAAGCACGACTGCAACGCAGCCATACCAATACGGAGATCTTGCCGTTAGATTATTGCAAATTTAATCTCATACAAACCCCAAATGCAATCTAATTACCAAGACAGCAAGCACGCAAGTTATTAACAAATCCCCACAATACTGTGCCAAAGCAAAGGGCATGTAACCCCAACCAAATGTACATACTTCAAGATCGTGGAACCTACACAAGTTCCACACAGACGGACCATCTCAACACTAACAGATATTTAGACCGTATATCACACATTTTACGTTCCACTTCAATGACCATCTAGCAGCATATTTGCTAAGTCATTAGTTGTATTGTCCACCGTTGCATGCTCCATAGTGCTCTCCCTTGCAAGATACTCTTCTTCCCATGCACTTTCAGATGCCAAGTATTGGGCAATTTTCTCGTTGATATAATTCATCAAAGGCAACTCTGGCTCTTGAGCAAAAATTTGATCACACACCTGAATTGCATCCTTTGTTGCGTGCAATCTACGCATCATAGTGCACACCTCTTGCTTGAGTTGGTGGTAAAGGACCCAACCAGCTCTACCATTGCTACCCTCAACAGCATCAATTTCACTCTGCAATTCTTCTTCAGGTAAAGTTGGGACACGTATCTTGTTGTTTCTCAAAGGGTTTTGATCTCCCATTTCTGGTATCTTATTTTGCGGAGCCAATCAGTAACTTTTACGCACAAATTAGGCGTTTATGTACAATTGTGGGCAAAGCTCTATTTATCCTGCCATCTGGATCTGGACGAGAAAGAAAGATCATCTTACCTCAACCAAATTGGAGCCAAAGGCTTCACAATGGCAACACCAGAATATAATCTCAATGAGGAATTAGGCGCTTCCAGAAGCGAGTTAGCACCACCTATAAATACAGGGAAAAATAACCCAAATATCTCCTCTAGCAATTAGGAAGCAATAACCATAGGTAGGCTACAGCTGGCAGTTGGTCCACCTGGAGAACTATTTGAAGAGTAAGCATAGTAATGACTGCCTACACCCGCCCAATAACTGCAAGATTTCTTCAAATACACAAATCTGGCAACAGCACAAAATCAGAATTCATTCCACCATTGGTTCAAGATTTATTCAGGCATCCTACGACTTGAACAACGGTGCCAAGAATAGTACAAGATTTGGTACGTAATGCTGGATCTCATCCATCAGATACTAAGGAATTCTTATCATTTTTTCTTAAAATTCAAATCCAACAGAGGAATCATAAATGCAAGAGTTGAGAGCATGACTCATTGAATCCAAGCCACGTCAGGGAAGATTTGGTAACCAATGCTCGATTTGTACCACCGGATTTAAGTAACTCTTATTCCTCTCTTAAAGGATCCAACAGAGCGATCATAAATGCAAGCGAGAGTACGTTGTTATTGTCAAGATTGATGCAATTATGATCCCACAATTTCAATAATGGCATAAAAGCTAGCAGAAGATTTGGTAACCAATGCTCGATTTGTACCACCGGATACTAAGTAACTCTTATTCCTCTCTTAAAGGATCCAACAGAGCGATCATAAATGCAAGGGAGAGTACATTGTTATTGTCGAGATTGATGCAATTATGATCCCACGATTTCAATGATGGCATAAAAGCTACCAGAAGATTTGGTAACCAATGCTCGATATCATGCTAGATTTGTTCCACCGGATATTAAGGAACTCTTATTCCTCTCTTAAAGGATCCAACAAAGTGATCATAAATGCAAGCCAGAGTTGAAAGCATGACAGGAACGTTATTGTTGAGATTCATGCAATTATGATCCCAGGATTCAATGATACTATAAAGGCTAGTACAAGATTTGATATCATGCTAGATTTGTTCCACCGGATATTAAGGAACTCTTATTGCTCCCTTAAATGATCCAACAGAGAGTTATAAATGGAGGATTGAAACCATGATAAAAGAGAATCTGCAAGGGGACAATACACCAAAGCCATGAACAACTTTACAAAACCACCCCCGCCTCAAACCTCAATGCCTAAACTACAACACACAAAAAGGGACATGGATGGAAAACCTTGAAAGTCCGAAAACCTATTAAAGTAAAAAAAAAAAAAACAGAATCTACACACCCCAAACAGCAATCGGAGGATGCCAAACTACCAAAACAACCTCACCAATACTACCCAACCGTACACACTCACCACCTACAAGGAGGGCATTTAAGTATTTCAAGATTTGGTTTCGTCCGCCTGCCAATCCCCTTTTAGGCAACCAGGAGGGATTGTACTTTGTTAGTGTGGCTTAAATCACTGTGCATATTTCCATGCGATGAAGAACATCTTTTGTCGACTATCGAAATCTAAAGAGTATCCTTTGAAATTTCTGTAGTTTATAGATATCATGGGAAATTCGACCAGACGGCTAGGATGCTCATGCTGTTTAATATGCAGTTCCCTGAAATAGGGAAGTTTTGTCATGCTCCTTTGGCAAGGCTCTTTATGCGCTGCCGTTCACAAAAAGAGAGAGGCTCTTTATGCGTTTGTGGATAGAGCTGACAGAAAAAGGCTGGTATTTGTTATAAACGTAGGTGGTGCTCTTTGGTTTGTGCTAGGGGTGTGAACTGGTTACCTCATTACTCGACTTACCAAAACCAATTCTGGGTTCAGTTTTCCTTATTGTTATGGAGATTTTTCGTTCAGCTTCTAAAGAAACATCTATTAAAGTCTCTTGAAAACTAAGATATCAAGGTGCTTGTTTGGAACCTAAAATTCACACTGAGGACTAAACAAAATATTAGAAGACTAGATGTGACATTACAAGTCGGGAAAATATGGAGAGGCAGGGCCGGTTCTGAGATTTTGGAGGCCTAAGACGATCTTCGAAAGTGAGACCCTTAATAATTATAAACGAAAATCAAATAAAAAGTCGATCACATGAATAATTTTGATTCGGATATAGTATTTGTTTGCAATGAGAAGTACCGGAGTAGTAGCGTTTAAGGGGGAAAATAGATGCATTCATACATCCACCACACTAAATAATTTTGAAGGCCAGAGATTTTTGGCGATCCCACGACCTTTTACTCCTCCTTTTTGTTTTTTTCTTTTGTTTATTGCTGCATTCCGCGTTCCATTTTTCTGGGCCATTGGGGCTTATAAAATGTCTTCTTGGGTTAAAATTGGGCCCTAAAACAATACATATATACTAGGTTCTAAAAATAAGTGGAGGCCCTATTTTTTGACATTTTTGGGGGGCTTAAGGCCCAAGAGGCGTAGGCCTTAGCCCAGAGCTGGCAGTGTGGAGAGGTCAAGTGGGATATATAAAGTAGTGCCCACCAGCTACTACAAAATAGCATGCTTGGGCGGGCCCGACAATTGATGAACTTGAGGTGCTTGTCGAGCTTGGGAGGTCCCACATAATACGAGCTTGAGGTGCTTTTCGTGCTCGATTGGTTCCACATAAGACGAGCTTGTGGGTATTTGTCACACATCACTTGGTGGGTAAAGTCATTGGATCATGGGGCGCAATGAGGAGGTAAGTGAGGGGAGATAGTGAAATCTCACATCGGAAAGATATAGAAATGTCAAATGGTACATAAAGTAAGGCCCAACGTTGAATAGAAACATCAGTTATAACTTTTGAGCAGCTGGCGCAAGCCGTTACACTTCTCTTTTGTGAAGTTCTTCTTGGAGAAATGTGTTTTAGTGCATTTAATTCTTATTTTACTATCGTCGGCTTGGATATGAAAAAATTATGGATGCTTTGGATGGATTCATTATTTGTTTGAACGAGATTGCCAAAACTAGTTAATTTGATGTGCTTGGATGTGTCATTCTATGGCTACGCAAATCAGACAGTAAGGATGTTGAGGAAGAAGCTAATATAGATGATATGTGTAGTTTAAAGGAGTTGAGAACCATGAAATTGTATTTACCCATTGTTCAACTATTAGAAGAACTCACATTGATTTTTCCAGGTTTAGCAAACTTCAGATTTACAGTTGGCACTTGGCCATCACGAAGAGCACTTCATTTCCCATTTATCCCACGATGTTGAAGAGGAATTCGATAACCGGATGAAACTGGAGAAAGGCTTGAAGTATTTAAATGGAAATTGCATACCAAATGGAGTTACCGAGCTACTACATGCCAATGCATTTTTTCTACAGCGCCATTGGACCGCTAAGAGCCTATCTAAGTTTGGGCATAAAAATATGACTCAAGTGAAGTTTTGCTTGGTGATGGAATGTAATGAGTTTCACTCCATCTTTGACTCCGAACAGTTTAATCAATGAAAAGATGGTACGGGTGAGTCTGAAGATTTCTGAGTATTTTGATGAAGCAATTGTACTTGGATCACTTGAGAGATTGATTATTTGCTGCATGAAGAATATGGAGAGCATTTGGAAAGGGCCAGTTGAGACCGGTTCTCTGTCCAATCTAAAGTCCTTGGCTTTGCATTTATGTCCCAATTTGACTACCCTTTTCACAATCGACATGCTTATTAATCTCACCAACTTGGAAGAGCTTATAGTTGAAGACTATCCAAAACTCGACAGCCTCGTAAGTTTCAAAAGTACTGGCTCAAAGCCAGGCCTTTTTCTCCGGAGCCTGAAGAAGATTTCTCTTCTCGAGCTGCCAGAACTGGTCAGCATCTCCAGTGTGTTAGGTTTTTTCCTATTAGTGTGGCCCACTAGCCTCCACGTTTTGTGCATGTGGGACTCCACTATCCGATAAGCCAATTAAGTGATATGGTTCATTACAATAACTAATTAGAATTATAGATGAAGGAAAACTCTTGATAATAAAAAAGACCTTGATGGACTAGGTGTCTTTTAATAATTATCTCTAAGGCCCTCTTCTCTCCTCTATATAAGGTAGAATACCCACCCCTTATTCCTACGGTTTTTCCATCAATTACAGTTATTGGGGTATTCTAAAAAAGTAGAGACAGAGAGAAGAAGGTGAGCCAAGAATTAAGGTGTTTCTAATTAAGGGGTTTGTTCCTTCTAATCTCGATGGCCAACAAAGGTATCTTATTTATTGTTCTTGAGATGTGTTGAATTCAAGATCCTTGTTATATCTGTTTTCCGCATAATAGTTTTAATACAGATATGGATTTACAGTTGGTATCAGAGCATGGTTTTTTTTCTGAATCAATACATCTTGGAATTTAATCATGTTAAACATACTGCTATGCGCCGAATTATTGCCTATCGAGTAAACCGAAACATCGGACCCAATTTTATGCTACTGTGATACTCACGTGTTTTCAAGTAACCGACGTTCGTGAATTAGCAGTTTATAATATGGCAAAGGTGATTTTGGTTTGTATTGGTATTTGAATTTTGTCTGTTATAGTTCATGAATCCAAATCATACGTGTCTTCCAAAGATTTATTTCCACAGTTGATGATGACACACGGAGCATATTATCGATTTTACTCCTTATGTAACTAATAGTTTATTGCTACTGTGCCGTTCTTTGGTGAGATAGAAAGGATGTTTTTTTTTTTTATCTTATTTATGCCGTTATTGATTCACGGGTTAATATAGTAAGGATAATCAATTTTTGTTGGTTGTTAATGTTTCGATCAGAATGGAACGTGATCTCGACTCCGTTTTTTGTTTATTAACTAAAGGTTCACCATCTGTTATATATGAATACCGCTTGTGGCAAATTGATTGAATCATAATTTGGATTCAGTTCTTGGTCATGATTAGTGGACTAGAAAATCACATTACTGTACGTACTATTTTATGTATTCGTGATTTTATTTTTATGTGGTCAGTAATAGAAATAAGGTTATGATCACATGCGTACAAAATTAATCTGTTTTTGTCGGATTATGTTTTCTGCAATAATGTATGATTGTTTTGAAGCACTTAATCGGGAAAGTTTTTTCTATTACTGTGTTACAGTATATGTAAGAGTTATGGTTATTTTGAATGTCATTGAACAGATAATCAATCACATAAAAAATACTTAGTTGTATATTTCATTTTTTCGGTAATAGTGATTGAATAAAAGAATGACATCGGCATAACTCGAATAAAAGAATAGAGTATATCATTGGTTAGTTTGATACTCATAGGGATTACTAATTTGGTAGTCACCAAAGTGGCCTAGGTTAGTGAAACTCATGAATATTGAACTACATTAAAGTTTTGTTAAAAAGGGTAACAATTAAGTCAATGATATTCTCGATTGCAGTCATAATTATAAGAATGGGACTAGGCCCAAAAGAGAGTCACATTTAAATAATTATGAACTGGGTAGGGTGAGTAATTTATGCAACTTAGCGGGTTAGGATTGGATATCCAAAGATAACATGACTAACTTGATAAGTTGTATAAATTATTTAGACCTACTTAGGTGATTATTTTGCACCTAATTAATGAGTGAACAATAGGTATGCTTAGGTTTTGCCCAAAGGAGGATCTAAGTGATGTCAATAGTTCATCATTATAAATGTTTATAATTCTCAAAGCTTTTATTAGGTATTGTCCTATGTTATTTCAGTTACCTGTTTCACTGCACTCTCATGCATCCAATGTTCCAACCCTCACTGGACCAAATTTTTCGGAATGGTCTGAGCATATTCAGTTCACATTGGGTGTATTGGACCTTGACATGGCT